>RJWH01005713.1:0-69866 GCA_004363575.1 Solenodon paradoxus | reverse complement strand
CAGCCTCTAGCCCCCAGCACCCCAGCCCCGCAGCCCCCAACCCCACAGCCCCCAGCCCTGCAGCCGGGCCTCACAGCAGGGCCATGGTCTGGAGCCCTGAGACCCTGTGTTGCAGGGCTAGTCCCTCTGGGACTGGGGGGTCACTGGCCCCCTCGGGGTTTGCAGCAGTCCTGGATGCTGCTCGGCATGCACGTGTCTCACCCCATCTCATACCGGCGCCCGGGACCAGACTGCACTGGGAGGTCAGCTCCATCGGTGTCCAGCCTGGAGCTCCAGTGTCCACCCACCGAGTTCAGGCTCAGGAGGGGCTGGCTGGGCTGATGCAGGGAAGGCTGTGGTGCGTCCGGCGACCCTGGGAGCAGAGAGTGCAGGACCCTGCCTCTCCGGGAGCAGGGCTGCTCGGGGCAGCGGTGCCGGGTGCCGGCAGCTGAGCCCGGGAGCCGGGGTGGCCTAGGCAGAGCCAAGAGGAGCCGCGTGTGTGTCCTCCAGCCTGCCGTCCGCCCTCAGCGACCCTGCCAGCCCGGCGCTCGAGGGGCCTCCTGCCTGGGAGCTGGCTCCAGACCACCATCGCCGGCTCGTCATCGGTCCAACAGGTGCTGTCACCTCTGGGAGAGCAGGGACATCCACCCTCCCAGGGGCGACACCCCATTGCCTGGGATCACTGTTGTGTCCTGCTCCAGGCAAGGGTCCTTTCCCTCCTGGGTCAGTCAGGGCAGCAGGGAGTGGGTCGGCCGTGCACGTGAGCCTTGTGCAGACAGAGAAATGGGTGCCTCAGCCCCGGCAACGGCGGGAAAGGGAGGGAGGGACCGCGCCCGCACACCAGGCGCGAGCGCATGTGGACGTGCCGCACACGCGGGGGTGCATGGACACAGCGCGTGTGCAGAAGGCACACAGCCCGTGTGAGCACGCCTGAGTGAGCACAGCCGCCGCGGTCAGCTTCCACGATGCCCGCACCCAGTCCTCGTTCATGTCACCTCCCTGTCACCCTGCCCCGGGCCTCGCCCGCGGCCCCCCTCCACGGGCATTCACACGCCCAGACCAGTGGGTGTGTGTCCCTGTGGTCAGGCCTTCTCTCCCTGGGGCACTGTGTTTCCCGTCACTGTTGGGCCACCCATGGGGACATGCACGACCCTGGCAGCCTGGCTCCCACGCCGCCCTGCTTGGCCCAGTTCAGACCCCACCCGAGTCACTAGTTCAGACCCCACCCGAGTCACTAGTTCAGACCCCACCCGAGTCACCCTCCAGGCCCGGGCGGCCCGTCTGCTCCAGTGGCTTCCCAGCCACGCGGCTGCGCTGTGTCGCCCGTGACACCGGCCTCCCTTGGCTCTTGCCAGCCTGGGCCTGGCCCCAGCGGAGGGGCCGCCCTGGGGCTGTTCACCCTGAATGGGCATCGGGAAGAGCCTGTGATGGGAAGTTTTGCCTTTGGGGTTCAGCCAAGCTGCTCAGGGGCTGCCGGTCTCGGGAGGAGCGGGGCTGCTGCATGAGGCCCCCGTGTGTGTCATCATGGAGGGTCCACCGTGCAGATGAGGCCATCACGGTCTATTCTTATAGACACGGGACAACGAGCCATGACCAAAGGGCATGACCGTTCACTGTCCCTTCATCTCTAGCGCCCAGGACGGCCTTGTCTTCACTGGGTCGAAGCCTGGCCGCTGCTCCTTCAGAATCTGGTCACTCACCTGACCCGGGTCTGCAAGGTGAGCCTGTGTCCCTGTGTGGCCATGTCTCTGCAGATGGACTGAGACCATCAATTGTCAGCGACTCCAATGCTGCGCTTGTCTTAGGTGAGCTGGGTGGCTTCACCTGCGCAGAGGGCGAGGAGAGGGACCTGGAGGGAGCGTGGTCACAGCCGGGGGCGAGGGGAGCGACCTGGAGGGAGCGTGGTCACAGCCGGGGGTCTGGGAAGCCAGTCTGCCTGCTGGCCAGAGGCACAGCTGGTCCCCGGCCCCTAGAAGTGAGAACGAATCCTCTCGTTTTCTAACTTCGGTAGCCAAGTGGGTCTCCCCACTGTCCTGGCCAGCAGAGGACAGCCAGGCTGGGTGGCTCCCTGGGGTACTCCTCACTTAGTCGGTGCACGGGCCGCACCTGTGACAGACCCTCCTCGCCCCTGCAGGCCTCGATGTGCCCTCCCCCCGGGCCGCTGTGAGTCCAGCGCCGTCCCCACTGGGCAAGCCCCTGAGTTCTTCCACGACGACGGCAGCCTCTGGTGAGGGCCTCACGGCAACGGACAGTCAGCCTCGCCACCCACCCACCGACGCCCAGCACCGCTTCCTGAGATTCTGTAGCAAAGCCTGACACCTCCTCAGACGGTAGGGCCAGCTCCTCCTGGTCAGCGTCTCAGGGCGGCCGGCGGGGTCCTGGGGAGCGGGGCTGCTGCCTGTGGACACTCCTTAATAGGAGCTCAGACGGCGATGCCCTGGGGTGGCCCCGCGGCTAGCGGCCGTGGTTCCATGGCGGGGAGACCCGTGGAGGGAGGTCGGTGTCCGGCAGCCGTCCCTCGTGGCCGTTCATGCTGGAAGTGGGGCTCCCCGGGTGTGTGGGGACCCGTCTCGATGACGCACCCCCAGTCTGATGGCTGCTTAAGGCCTCGGCACCTGTCTCAGGAGCGGCTCCCAGAAGCCTGGTCAGAGGTCTTTCTCCAGGTGGCGGCCGTATCGTGCAGGCCCTCAGCACCGTCCGTCTGGCCTCCAGGCGTCTCACAAGTGTCTCCAAGTGGCAGACAGGGACACGGCAGGTGGGCTCCGCCTCCCGTGGGCTCCATCTCCCATGGGCTGGGCTTGCTTCCAGGCCATTTGCTCTGCCCGATTCTCGAGCTCAGAGTGTGACCCTGAGGCCCAAGCGCTCTGCTCGTCCGTCAGCCAGTCAGGGGCCTGGGCGCCCCTCCCCTCTGATGGCCGGCGGGGGTCTCCCCGGTGGACCGAGGCCCAGGCAGGTCTCAGCAGGTCAGTGATGCCCACTGGACTGGGCAGGCTGGACCCGCCTGGGACAAGCATGCAGACTGCCACATCAGCCCGATAGCCATGGGAGTTGCCTGAAATTTAGCACAAGCCCAGTGGCCGTCCTCACTGTTGGTCACCTGGTCAGCACCAGTGAGCTGACAGTGACGTGGCAGGCAGAGGACAAGGCCCAAGGACAGAGGACAGTGCCCTCCACCCTGCGGCTGCACTCCTCCTCCACAGGCCGGGTCCTGAGGGGCTGACGGCAGGGACACGGGCCTCTGGTGTCCTCTGGTTTCCCGTGGTGTTTGGTCACAAGGCCCAGCGGGAGGTCACAGGGCAGGAGAGAGCCCATCTGTGAGGCTGTTTCCGGGTCTCCCCACACCCGCTGATGGCCCACCCTCGCCCAGCCCGCGTGCCCAGGCCTGCTCAGTCTGCCAGGCTCTGCAGCTCCAGTGGGCCTGAAGGTGCGGCCTGGCCCCTGACCTCAGGCCCTGGCCGGCTCCCGCCTCGTCCGGGGAGCAGTTCCAGCGCCGCAGCTCAATGGGAGGGGCTGGCACTGCTGCGCGTCCGGCTGGGCACCGTCCTGAGGAGGCCCTGGCCCGAGCCCACCTGTGACTTGCCGCCAGGCGCACCTGCCACCGGGGAGAGGCTGCAGCTGCGGCCACGGCTGGGGAGGGCTGCCTGGGGAGAGCTGCCAGGCGCTCAGGGCGGCCGCACACCGCAATCCGGGATTTTCCCGGCGGGTCACTTTTAATAGATGCTGTTGGCGCTCTGAGCCTGATATTCGGCAATTGTCTTCCTGCGCGTCCCCTGTGCCTTCGCAATGCCACTGGGGGCTCGACACGGGAGTGTTGAATCAGTGATTACCAGCTGCGCCTGCGCTCAGCCTCAGTGGCCGGACGAGGGTGGCGCCGTGCTGCCGAGGACCCTGCGTTCGGGGCCCGGGACCGCAGACCCAAATCCTGCTGCTCAGGCCGCGGTACCAGCCGGCGGGCAGCAGGGTGGGCCGAGTGGCCACCTTCGGCCCCTGGGGCGCATGTCACCGGAGCTGAGCGGCCGGCTCTGACCACACCTGTAAGGGGGCGCCCCCAGGGCGTGTCCCTAGAGGAAGGGCACAGCGTGCGACCACCATGGACACGTGGACACAGTGACCGCCGGGCGAGGTCAGGGCTCCAGGGTTGGGGCCAGCAGGCAGGACCAGGGCTCTGGGGCCTGAAGCCACGGCATGATGTGTGGTAACAGACGCACGTGGTCACACCTCTGTCCAGTCAGGACGTGCAGCCAGGGACCCTCATGCTCCCGTGGGCTCCCGTGAGGACGAGTCACTGAGTTCCTAGTGGTGGGACAGGCATCCGTCCCCCGGGTGTGGCTGTGGGGGTGCTGTGCACGGCGGTCAGCCTGTGTGGGACTCTCTGTACCGTCCCTCAGTTGCCTGTGAACCTAAAACTGTCCTGAAAATAGTCTCTGTGCCTGGTGGGCGGGCAGTTGAGTCCTGCAGGTCCGGCCCACGGTTTTCCCGGGGACAGGGTCCCCGACCTGGGCCAGTCAGATGGCCCTTTAATGAAGTGCTTCCTCCTCTTCCTGCCTGTTACTTGCTTGCTCCCGCACGTGCCTTTCCTTTAAAAAATAAATACAGTAAAGTCTGTTTGTTATACAGCGACGTGGCGGGTGGACAGGGCTGCGGGTGCGGGCAGGGGCTCGGGAGCGGAGGCCACGGCGCAGAGCTGCTGGTCAGGGCGGCCCCGCATGGTCTCGGCCTGGATGTGGCGGGAGGGCCGTGTGTACCTGCGGGCTGGTGGTCAGGGCGGGGGTGGGCGCTGGTGGAGGGGCGTCCCCGGGGGCCGGGCGCTGGCCGCTCTCGGAATTGTCTGGAATCTTTGTTAGCGGCTGGGTGCATCTTTTAAATTATAAATCAATAAATCGTGAATTCGCTAATAGAAAGCCTGTGAATATTTCATGCTGCCCGCGGCTCGGATCTTGGCCTGGTGGCTGATGGAGAGGCAGAGAGGATTCGGGGCCAGCACCCCCAGACTCCGATCAGGCGGCCGTGGGCGCCGCTGGCACCGTGTGACTGGGAGGGAACCCTCGGAGCCCCGGGGTCCAGCCCGGCCGGTCACGGCTCAGACGAGAGACGATCAGAGGAAGGGGGTGTCCTGGGGTGCTGTGTTCCCCCAGATTCACACGTTGCGTGACTAGTCCCTCATATCTCAGAGTGCGGCTGCATGTGGGTCCTTACCTCCTAAGGTAAAGGAGGTGCAGGTGAGATCCGTGGCGGCCGGTGTCCCTATGAGGAGGTCAGGACCAGACACGCAGAGATGACCAGGCGAGGACACAGGGAGAGACGGCGTCCACACCCCGGGGAGGGGACCCACGGGACCAGCTGTGGACGCTGACCTCGGGTTCAGCCGCAGGACCCGCCTGAGTGGGTTTAACTCCCGGTCATGAGCAGTGCGAGGACCATCCCAGGACGTGGTCAGAGGCAGCACCTGTCCACATGGCTCGGCCGGGCGGCCGCCTCCCAGCGCCCAGAGACCAGGCGGAGTCCGGGCCTGTGTCCACAGGGGGCTGTCACCACGCAGTGGCCCTCTGTGCCCAGGAGGGCGAGTCCAGGGCCGGAGGGGGACGCCCACCTCCTGGCACATTCCGACTCCTATGCCTGCCCTCGCCCTGCGGCTCCGGGCTGTCTGGTCTGTCGAAGGACGCCGGTGACCACAGGCACGCAGAGAGCTTCACGTTCAGAAAACGGTGCTGGCGTCGGGCCTGACTGAACCCGCTCAGGAGATGCGTGACTTGGGGACCCCTGTGGACCTCAGGGTCCTATTCTGGCCAGCCCAGCATGTTCCTCTGTAATTCCTGGTGCCTGCTTTGCTCCAGCAGGGTCCCCACCATCGGGAGCCACAGTGCTGTGTTATTACCTCGTGACTAGACGTCTGCTCACCCACTTACTCATCTGTGCGTTCCCGCCCCCCACGCCCCAGCGGGACCCCCGCCGGGCCAGCGCCTCCATGCTGGCCTCTGAGCAGGAAGGTGGGGTGGGCTCTAGGCCCGCTGGTGCTGCCCTCTGCAGGGCTGCGCGTCTGGTCAACGTCCTGGATATTTTGCCCACACGGTGTGGGGGCTGCAAGCCCCCTAATTCCAAGGCGGGGACCCAGGGCATGGCCTGAGGGCCGCAGCCGCCTGCTCCCCAGGCCGGGCTCTGGCTGCCGGGAGGGTGGCCAGCGGGGCTCCTTCGTGGGCAGAGCGGACCTTGGCTGGGCTGGCCGGCCGTCTCGGAAGGCGTCGCTGGGCTGGAGAAGGGAGACACAGCTCCCACCAAGCCAGCCCGGTGCGACCAGGGGCAAGGCCCTGCCCTCCTGGGGACCGGGCGGGATCATCCGTCCACAGGGGAGGGACAGCCCTGGGACACGCTAGGGCGGGTCAGGCCCCTGAACCCCTTCACTGCCTGACTCACCCTGTGGGGCGCCCGGGAGGGCACTATCCCCGAACCCAGAGGTGGGGCCCCAGCTCAGGAGGTGGATCGGTGAGGTTTGCAGAAGGTGCCACATGCTGCCCGATGCTCCTCTGCAGAACATTCCAGACCAGGCCGACGCAGGCTCCCAGGGCTGTTGACGGGCTCTCAGATCCCGTGCTGGGGATGCGGGCCTTGGGGGTGGGATGGAACCCCCAGAGGAGTTGCCCCCAAACTGCTCCCCGAAACCTTTCTGAGGTTCGAGCAGCCCCTGGTCCCCGGACCCGAGTCGGAGAGATGCCTGAGCTTCCACACCTCCGCGTGTGGGCGGGATCGAGGGGCGGCCGAGGGCAGGTGCCCTGTGTCCTGGAGGCGAAAGCGCTGGACATGGCGCCCGAAGGGGACTGCGGTGTCCCCAGGGCCACCAGGCGCTCGTGGATGGGGTGGCCCTGGCGGGCGCGCAGCCCTGCTTCCGTGGCCTGCCGTGCCGCTGGCAGAGCTGCAGGTGATGGAGGATTAATATCTCCTTAATCAGCCGCGTGAGCACAGCGCGCTGGTGACAGCCCAATTTTCTGCTAACAGATTGCAGTCTCTCTAAGCCCAGCGCTCAGCTGATTTTTATTTCTGCAGAGATAATTCAGCGCGGAGGACCCGCCACCACCCCGTCTGCGCCTCGCTGTTCAATAAATCTCCCGCCGCGGTGTCCCTCGCCCGCCCGCCAGGCGCGGCCTGGGAGGGGCCGGTCTACGGGCAGCAGCATTTGGTGGCCGTCGCGGTGGAAGGCCCTCCGTCCAGAATCGCTGCTCGGCCCCCCGAGTGCCCTCCCGAGAGAGGGGCTGCCGCGGCGGAGGCCCGGGGCGGCCGGGCTGTGCGCGTGTGCACATCACACGTGCGGGGTGTCTGCGTGTGCCCAGAGCCAGCACGGACCGGGCAGTTGCCACTCGCCTCCCAGAACTGGAAGTCCTTTCCTCTCGGGGACAGAGGCCTCGTCCCGCCTGCTCCTGCGGGAGCGCCGGTCATGCAGACACGGGCAGGACAGGCGGTCCCCCGGGGGGACAGTGGCACCCCAGCAGGCCCCCTGCCCCGACGGCAGCCTCCCGGACGCTCAGTGCTTCCGAGTGGCTCACACACAGGGGCAGACACAGCTGCCGCCAAAGTGACCTCTGGGCTCACCTGCCACTCCTGTAGGACACCAGGCGCAGCAGGCCCATCCGCGGGGGCCCCTCCGGGGCTGTATATAGGTTCCCAGGGGCAGGGGCCCTTGGCTGGTTGGCAGCGCCACGCGGATGACCCCAGGGGCTCAGTCTTAATTCCTGTGTCCTCGCAGCGCTGGGAGCACAGGGAGGCCCTTCCGGGTCATGAGAGCCCTTCGAGGGTCCGGGAACTTCCCTCCAGGTCCTTCCACCACCAAGTGGTTTCCCTTAGAAGGAGGGGTTCACACTTGCAGAGCTTCTTGGGAAGCCGAGGCTGGGAGGTCTGTGCCTGCTCCGGCCCCGGCAGCAGGTGACAGCCGACAGGCCAGATCCGGTGGCATCGGCCGCTGTCCTCGGCATCCGAGTCCAGCAGATGGCCTGGCCTCCTCCTGGGGGCTGTCGAGCACCCGGCTTGCCGGAGAACCCGCGTCCCTCCTCTGGCTGCTGAGAACTGGGGTGTCACAGCCCTTGCTCCAGGTCGCTTGGCCCCAACCGTCCTCCTGGCCCTCTGCTCTGGGCTGACCTCGCTCTGCCCACAGGTCAGCCTGAGGACGGCCAGGCCCTGGGCCTTCCAGGGCAGGAGAGCCCCCCAGGCCTGCTGGGGCTGGGCCAGGAAGGGCACTGGTAGACCTTTCCACTGGGCGTGGGGCAGATACCACGTCCAGGCCAGAAGCTACGACAGTGGGCACAGAGGTCATCGCTGCTCTGGGCAGCTACAGGGGACAGTTCCCAGACAGCTCATTGCTGCGGTCCCCTGGGCAGGCTTTCTGGAAGCTGGAGACAGGCCCGCCACTGCTGTCCATGCTGGCGTGGAGCAGAGAAGGGGCGGAGGGCAGGCGTGGCCTGGCCCAGCCCGGTGCCGTGAAGACTGTGCCACGCGGCTCCCGTCTGCCGTGGCTGCAGCCCCGCGCCCTGGGGTCCAGAAGCGGCTGGCGGGCGGGCGGCCTGTGTCCGCCGGGGGACCTGGAGGGAGGTGAGGCCGTTTCTCAGGGAGCCCTCCCAGAAAGTTGGAGAGGCAGGCCCTTCCCACCGCGGTCGGCCTCTCAGCTCAGCCCAGAGGGGCCCGGCCCTGATGACCCTTGGAGGGTGGGCAGTGCAGCAGACCAGGGGGGTCAGGGAGCTTGTCCCCACAGCTCTGATCCAGTACCCAGGCTGCTTCTCCGCTGGCCTCTGGGTGGGAGCTGGCAGCTGCTCTCACGGGACTGTCCTCACGGGACTCTACCGCTTTCAGAGGGAAAGGCTGGGTCAGTATCCTGTTGGGGCTAGTTTGGAAAGTGCTGGAAAGCACCAGCCACGCAAGCAAGTGGGATATTAAACAGCCCAGACCCTCTGACCCGTGACTGTCCCAAGGGGACTTCTGTGCTTCGGAGACCCGCGGGTCACCTGCTCCTGCATGCCGACCTGGCACGGGGCAGGGCTGCAGGAGGTGAGGCCTGTCTGCTCCAGGTCCCCAGTGCACACATGCACAGACACGTACGCACACACGCACACACGCACACGCGGCACATGGGCTGCCGCACACTTGTACCTATATGCACACACATGCACGTGCACAAATACAGACATGTGTGTGTCCATAAGTTCACACATGCGACGCTCTGGGAGGCCCCTCCAGCCCCGGCAAAGCAGTGCCTGGGGCGGGCGAGGGCGAGACGCTGCGGTGCGTGTGTTTCATGTGGAGACATGAGCTGTGTGGGCTCAGCACGGCTCTGCTGTCCCCACACGCCTGTGTGTGCCACTCACACACTCGGTCTCAGGCTCCAGCCCAGGTGTGGGCCGGGCTGGTGGCGGCGGGCTGGCCACTGACCGTGGCCGTGGGAGCTGTCCTATGTCCTGCAGAGCCGGGTGTGGGCCCCACGCCAGGCTCGGGCTCCAGAGCCGTCCCCAGGGCAGGGCCTGACCCCACTGGCCGCCCGCCTGCTGCATTTCCTGGCCGTCTCCGGCTGACAGGCTGGCATTTCCCTTCCTGCCCCTTGTCTCCCTGCCGCGTCGACAGGCTCCGCGTGTTCCCTGACAGCCGGAAATATCAGCCCTCGGCCAGGGACAAGGCAGGCTTTAAACTTTAACGAGAGGCGTTAATGGAAATAAAATGTAAAATTCCCTTCAAATGTGCGGTTCCTGTTTTATCAGAAAAGTGCTCTAAATAATAAGTAAACGGCATGTTTTTCGGTTCTTTTACATGCGTGAATATTTACGACATGCAAAAATGTGGGAGCCGCGTTTGCTGAGGCCAAAAGGAAACACTTATTTACTCAACTGACTAGACACAGGCAGATGGGGGGATAGGAGGGGATGCAGGTGACAGGTGACTGACAGGGATGGGGGATGCCTCACGGGGTCTCCTGGGGAGACCCCCATGCCTCACCAGCTGAGCATGGTGGGCTAAGGTCCTTCCTGAGTGTTGAGTGAGGTGTGGGGGCGGGGCCAGGGGGGTAGGGGCGGGGCCAGGGTTTAGGGGCGGGGCCAGGGACACGTAGGGGCGGGGCCAAGGAGGAGGTTCAGGAGGCCCACAGGGCTAGTTCTTGGAACCATAGAGGAAGGACACTTAGGAAGACAGTGGCCAGACAGATGGCTTCAATATGTAGGAGGGATGCAGCTCCCTGGCCCAGCCTCTTGCTTGGCATGTTGGCAGGAGCTCTGGTTCAGGTTTGGGGGCTCACCTTCTGCTGCAGATCCACAAGAGCTGAACTGGGCACCCAGGCAGAGGGAAGTGCCACCCTGGAGGACACTGCTTCCCTGGTCCCCTGGTCCCGGGTCTGGGAGGGAGCTGGGTGCCCAGGAGGCCCCCTGCAGCATCCCTAGGCTCAATTCCAAGGGGACACTCTCCCTCAGGGTCTGCCTTCCCTGGGGTCCTGGGACCTGAGGGTGTGACCCGTGGCAGAGGGCCTGGCAGTCAGGAACTTGCTGGGCAGGCACCACCGCACCGCCCCATGGAGCGTGAGGGCCGGGAGGGGCCGAGGGCAGGGGCTCAGCAGAGGCAGACAGGCGCCGTCTTAGCCACACTGGGCGACCACAGCGTGTCCACTGAGGCAGGGCTCAGCGGGCACCCCTGTGGCTCAGGCACCCCGGAGCCGGTGTGCGGCCACATGCACCAAGGATCCGGGCTCAGGATGCGGGGCCGGGCGAAAACCTGAAGAGTTGCTGCAATAGAGACCGTCCATCCCTGCCCCTGCTCCCCTCCTCTTCTTTTCCTCCCTCCCTCCTCATTTCCTTCCATGCTTCCTTCTCCTCCCGTCTTCCTCCCTCTCTTTACACAACGGCATAGAGCGGAGGAGGCAGTGGTCTCTTGGTGTCCGCAGACATGCAGCCACCACCTCCAACGTGGGGCCTTTCATCCTCACACTACGGCCCGGGTGTGGGTCACTGAGCCTCAGGTGGCTCTGCTGTCCCCAAGGCCAGTGTGGTCTTACAGGGAGCCCCTTTGCCCTGTGCCCGGGATTTGCAGGGGGCAGCTGTCTGGGTGGCAGGTGGCACTGAGATGCGAGAAGCAGGGGTGAGTGTCTCACCCAGGGCCCAGGAGGAGAACCGGGTGGACACTGGGGCAGCCCAGCCCCCAGCTGGCCTCAGCGCCCCCCTGGGACCCACGTCCTTTCTCCGCCCTCAGTGGCTGTGCCCACTCAGGGCCTGTGGTCTGCCTCTCCGCCCCCCGGCCTCATGATGTCGTGGGCCTGGTAGCAGTGTCCCCTCCTGCCCAGACACGTCCCCAGACTCCCTTCCGGGGGCCCCACCCCTCAGGTAAGGCTGACTCACGAGCCTGTGTCTTGGGCACAAGTCCGCAAGTAGGTGAGGGGTTGCGGATTCCCAGGCCGGGCTGCTGGGGTGCAGACGGGTCATGGCCTCCCTGCCCGGGCGTGGGAAACAGCTGCCTGTCCCCTGGTGTCCAGCCCTCCCAGGTGTTGGCTCGCTCTGGACTTGGCTCGCCTGGCATTAGGGCTGCCAGGGTCCGCGGTTCTGGGCCCCTGCAGGCTCCGAGCAGCGTCCCGGTGATGAAGGAGCCCGGGGGACCCACGACCTCCTCCCACAGGCGCCGCAGCCTGCCCGCTGCCCACACCGCCGTCCACAGAGCCCGCGCTGTGTGCCACGGCCCAGGGTCGGTGACCGCGCTGACCCCCGCCGGGTCGGGGGTCAGGTCGATCCTCCATGCTGCGTAAAACCCTTTAACCCTGGTGTTTCCCAGATCGGCTTACACAAACCCGTGTTGCAGTTCTGCTTTGAAACATTTAAGAAACCGGTTTACGGCCTCAGATCTTACGGCATGGGAGCCCCAGCGCTCGGTGGCTTTGGCCTCCTGAAACCAGGTGATCCTGTCCCGGACGCGGCGGAGCCCTGAAGAAAGTGTCCGACTCGCTCCAACGTTTCGGGTTTCACGTCTCCGCTCAACGGAAGACATGCACGACCTCGGGCGAGGAGTCAGAGTACACAGAGGGGATATTTTTAGATGGGCTCGCTGGAATGAAGTGCCCGCTTGGGGCCCAGGGCCCCCCGGCCCTGTGGGGCCCAGGGTCTCTGTCCAGAGCCCCCTGCGGGGTCAGTGTGTGCAGCCGGCGTGGCCCTGAGGGGGCAGGTGTCCACATTCCCTACCGTGCCCAGCGGCCGACGGGACCTGTGGACGTTCCTGCAGAGGTGCAGCTTTACGGAGCTGCGGGGAGACGGACCTGATCAGAGCTAACACGAGAGGTGGCTGGGGACAAATGGGGCTGGGCTGTCCCCACTGCTGCCTGGTGGCCGTGGAGCCGGAGGAGTTGAGCCTTTGGCCACCTGTCCCCCAGGACGTGGGGACATGGCTAGGAGCTCCGCCTCCACCCAGTGAGGCTTATGTTCCAGATTCCAGGCTCCTGGCTTCTGCACCTGCCTGGAGAAACCCAGCAAATACCCTGCCTTCTCCTCCCACTGGGGCCAGCGTACCTGTTTCCCACCACCCATGATGGGTGGTCGGTCACCTGGTTGATGTCGTCTGGGGTCTGGGGCAGGGCCACAGTGAGCTGGGTCAGCTCTGACCCCCAGCCCAGCAATACCAGTCCTGGGCATCTCCGGTGGGTGCTGAGATTTGGGGAGGGAGCCTAGCACATAAGCTCAGTTACACTCAAAGCCACTGTCCCTTCTTAGCGCTCAGGGTCCTCTCCAGGCTCCCTGTCTGCTGGGGCCGGACCGCCCCTCAGCGCCTGCTGAGATGCCCGGGCCAGACAGGCAGGATAGGGCTCTCGGATCCCAAGGCAGAGCCCGAGGTCTGTGTCCAGGGCTGGTCCCTTGGTGCCCTCTGCGTGGTGTGGATGCCGTCTCTCCCTGTGTCCTCACCCGGTCGTCTCTGCGTGTCCGTGTCCTGACCCCGCTCTCACAGGGACACTGGTCAGCTTGATCCAGGCCACCCTGTGATTTTACCTTGACACCAGCTGGAAAGACTGTTCTCCAGGTAGCAAGTCTGAGGACATGGGGGAGAGGACGCCAGCATGTCTTTGTCGGGGACACGGTCTGACCTACCACATGTCCTGTGTAAATCCGGGGTACTCTCGGGCTAAACGCTCATAACTGCACCTGTTTTTCTTCACCTGGCCCCAGCCTGGACCCCTTCTCCCAGGGGTGACAGCCTCGAGGGGCGCCATGGCCCAGGGGAGTGAGGCTGCGGGAGCGGTCACGGGGTGGGGAGCCCCTCGTCTGGGAGCCGCTGTGTCTGGGAGAGGACGGAAGGGACGCAGGTCCATGTGCGCAACGCGGGCGGTGGAGAGAGGGGCGGTGAGGTTCGGGCGGGCGGCCCCTGTCCACGCCGCCGCCTGTGTCCACCGGCCAGTGCCCGCTGGAGGCCAGGAGGGGTCCACGCAGGAGCGGTTTTCAGCTGAAAAACCTCGGATGTGTTAACCTCGCTCCAGAAGCCAGCACGTCTGTTATTTATGCTTCTTTGATCTAAAGAGCTGTTTGTTTACACTTTATTGCGTTATAAATCCCGGTAAGCAGGCAGGATATTTTTATGATGCCCAATAAGGATTCTCTCGTGAGCGCAGTGGGAGGGAGGGCCTTTACTGCCTGCTCCCAGCCCCCCCAGCCTGTCATCAGGACATGCGGCTCACAGATGTGTCCCCAGAACCTCTGGGAGGGGCTGCTGCCAAGCTGTGCAGCCAGACTAGGCCCCTGGCAGGCCTCGGGGGACGCCGGTCACCTGGAGGCTGCGGCTCCAGGGCCCTGCACTGGGAGCTGGGAGGAGGGGGCAGCAGGCCAGGTGCCCGGGGGACGAGCTACCCTGTCCCTGTCCTTGTTGAGTGGATGGGTCAGTGCCTCTCTGGCCAGGCCCTTGCCTGGGCTCGGATGCTGTGTGGCTCTGAACTTGCAGACCCTGAGGGAGCAGCCCAGGGTGGCTGATGCTGACTTGTGACCACAGGCCTGGGGCTGGGGCTAAGCAGGGGGCGGATGTCGGCCAACAGCCCCGCGTGAAGTGTGGGGCTGTGGGAAGCCAAGACTGGGGTGGCGGGGCTGGCAAGAGCGGGCAGCCCACTCCTGGTCCCGAGCAAGATCAGACCTCCCTCCGCCCACTCACTGCTGGGGTGTGGTGTCC
This sequence comes from Solenodon paradoxus, assembly GCA_004363575.1. Taxonomy (NCBI): domain Eukaryota; kingdom Metazoa; phylum Chordata; class Mammalia; order Eulipotyphla; family Solenodontidae; genus Solenodon; species Solenodon paradoxus. The sequence goes on along the minus strand of RJWH01005713.1, from coordinate 55,742 downwards.
GCACAGCCTGACCCCCTGCCCCACTCCCAGACAGGACATCGCCGTCCACTTCTTGGTGACCCGACAGCCCTCAGAGCAGCCTGGTCACAGAATGTCACCAGGTGTCCGTGCCCTAAACGTGCTTCCCTTCCCCGTCCGACCGGAGCCCAAGGACACTGTGTGGCATGGCCCTGGCTGTGACTGCAGGGTCCCACCGAGGAGCAGGGAGGTCCCGGGGCAGGGGACAGGCACCGGGGACACGGCCAGGCCTGTAAACTGATGAGGCCCTGGCCTGTCCCCAGGGAGCCATGGGTGGGCCGACGCATGGCAGGCCCCAGGGGCAGGGCTAGTTGGACCGCAGCCCCCAGCAGCCTGCCTGCAAGGGGACCAGGTCCAGGGTCGGTGTCAGAGTCCGAGTCCGCCGTGGCGAGGGACGCCAGCTCCCAGCTCCCCCTCCAGGGTCCACTTGTCACCACTGGCAGCCAGGGGGCTGGGGACAGAGGGGACAGTGGAGAAATGTCTCAGCGTTGCATGCTGTTGGGGGGCCTCGTGTGGGCTGGGCTGGAGGCACCCAGGATGTGTGAGTGTGTGTGATTGAGGCAGGGGAGGTGCACACACGTGTGAGCGCGGGGCCCCGTGTGTGTGCGCCTGTGGGAGTGTGCACGTATGTGCAAGAGTACACGCGTGACACAGAACACACGTGTGTGCATGCAGGTGACCCTGTGACATGTGGGCTCACACACGTTCCATTTGGGGCTGGGCCCACAGAGAAGTGGGGTTGGCTCCAGCGGCCTCTCTCCTGTCCCCAGCCCGTTACTCAGCGGGACTCAGCTGTGAGAGGAGGAAGACTCAGCACACCTGAGGGGTCAGGAGGGCAGGGAGCCCAGAGCAGCTGTGCACCTGGGCGAGAACAGCCGTGCTGGACGTGGGGGGGCGTGGCCAGGTTGAGGACCGGCTGGCTAGTGGGGCTGGGTCGGGACCCTCTGGGACCCTCATAAGTGGGCTGTGCGGGGTCTGAGAGGAGGGAGAGGCAGGCTGTCGGATGTGGCTGATGGGCAGCCTCCTTCCCCCGCTGTCCCTGGGGGCTCCATGCTGTGGCCGCCCCAGGCTTTGCTCTCTGCCTCCCTTGGTGGGTCCCAGCCGGTCCATAGTGTGGGGTCGGTCTGTATTCTGTGGGGCAGTTGACTCACGGAAGAGCACCCGCACAGTTCCGGCCCCTGCTGGTGCCTCCGGGGCTGTCCCTCATCACACAGAGTGGCCACCACGACCCCTTGGCCCTGACCGCAGCCAGAGCCCTGGAGAGGCGCGGGTTTGAACGGAAGCGCACATCATGCAGTCACATCGCGGTGACATGTGGGATCACCTTGTGCCCGCAATTCACCGTCCACCTCCCTCAGGCTCAGAGCTGCTGCTCTGGACTTGGGGGGAATGTGGGCCCAGCCCACTGCGCGGCAGCCCCGCCGCCAGGAGCTGGGGCCGGACAGCAGACGTGGGGCTTGGTGCCCATTGGCCTGTTCTGGCCGGGTGCCCCGTCAGTCCATGCTGAGACTCGGGGCCTCGAAGACAAGCTGATGGGCCAGCAGCAGGCCAGGTGTGTGGGCCTGGCTGAATCCAGCTCTGGTCCTGAGTCCATAGCCTCAGTTCTCAGAGCCTCCATCTGGGGCCGAGGGGCCCGGCCCAGCCCGGCCCGCGCATTGGGCTGTCTCCTGCCGGGTCTCCTGGGAGGCAGGAGCCAGGGCGCAGGGAGAGCGGCTGTGTCTGCTCCTCTGGGGGACTTCAGGAGGAGCAGGAAGGAGTCGAGGGCCCATGAGGAAGGGGACACGTGGGCCAGCGCCCACCGGATCTGGCCCCCGTGTGCGTCCTGCAGGGCTGGGCCGGCCTGGCTCGGACAGGTCATCGGCTTTCAGGAAACCGGAACCTTGGCGAAGTATCAGATGAGCTGCTAATGTTGGGAAAAAAGCGAAAACCACGCTCGGGCTCGGGGCTCTGCTTTATGGCTGCCCTTGAAGTGGGGACCGGGCTGCGTAAGCCGACACCGGCTGCGCCCACGTGTCTGGGATCTCCACCGGGAGTCAGACGGCCCGGCCCAGGCTCCCAGCAGCTGCTCCCGCGCGACCCGGCCAGGTGCCCTCTGTGGCCACTGCGCCCAGGCAGGGGACGTCCTGGGTGGCCGCCTTGTCACCGTGCCTCCGAGGGGCCTGTCTCCCCTGGGCCTGCTCCATCCAGAGGCCGCACCACACCGAGGGGCCTTGGGGGGCGGGGGCAGGGCCTCTTCCAGCCTCTGCTCTTGGCGGCACTGCCCCCCAATTTTGTACGTGGGGGTCACGTGAGCTGTGGCGGTGCTGGTGACGGGCCAGTGGGAATGCCGGTGGGGGCCCTGCTCTCCCGTCGGTGACCTGGGAGAGGGGAATCTGACCTGACACGAGCGGAGGCTGCCTGAGCGCAGGCCGGCCGTGCCGGGATGGAGCTCCAGCCCTGGAGCTGGCCCCATGGTCTCGGATGCCGCCCCTCGCCCGGCACTACAGGCGATGTAGTCGGGTCTCAGCGGGCACGCAGGGGAGCACGCGAGCGTGTCGGGTCCTGCTCTGGGACATGCCCTCACGCTGCGGGCTTGGGTCACCCAGCTCGGGCGCGTGTCCCCGAGGCCGGACTGCGTGGCTGCCCCATGCAGAGGAAGACCCCCTTGCAAAGGTGGACAGACGAACAGACTCCTGACCCCAGACGGCCTGCCCTAGTCGGCTTGGTGCGCGGGAGTCGTGAGGTCCTAGCTTCTCTCAGCGGGACCCTGCGGTGCGGGGTCCCCTCCACTGCAGGCGCCCGCGGCCCGCGCTGCCCCTGCTCCCAGCCCCCGAGGAGCGCGAGTGACCGTTGTAGCCTCGATCCGCCCGGTGACAGTTGCCAGCCCTGCCGGCTGTGGGCACAGCCTCGCCTCCTGGTCCCCCCGTCTGGCCTGTCCGTGGCAGCCAGTCCAGGTGAGGTTATTGTGGGACGCACTCTCCACACACCTGGACGAGTCGTGGGGCCGGTGACATCAGCCTGGTTGGCGTCGGGGTGGCAGGACTTGGACTGTGCGGCCCAGGAGACACCTCGGGGTGAGCAGACAGGTGCACAGAGCGTCCGCCTTTCTGCCCGAGGAAGGTTTGGGGGAAATCGCAGTGGAGACCGATCAGTGGTGTGTCTCCTCCTGGGCAGGGTCGGCTGGGAGAGATGCTGGGTCCCCAGTGAGTCTCACCCAAAACTAGGCTTAAGGTGGCCTGTTCTTGGAGGGCCCTGTGCAGCCAGCGTGGGGCAGACAGGACCCCTGGACCCCAGAGCTTCAGGACCTCAAGTGACAGTGCCATGTGTGATGCAGCCAAGAGGAGCTGAGTCCACAGCCACGGTATGATGGGATGACCGTGGCCACCCACCCCCCGCGGCCAGGTTCCAGATGACCGAGTCACCTGGCTGGGGTCCTGCCCCGGGTTCCCAGCCCGAGGTGGCCGACGCCACGACCAGGGAGCGTTCTCGGCGCAGCAGGGCCCTGAGTCCGTGCACCCCCTATTTGGGGGAAGGAGGACGGGGAGCAGAGGGAGCAGTGAGGTCCACGTGCCCTGGTCCCTACACCCCTCAGCCCGTGTCCCCGACCCTCGCCCCTCGGGCCTCGTTTCCCACCCAGCCCCATGCCCCAACCCCGTCCCCCTCCAGCTCCCGTGCCCAGCAGCTGGGGTAAATCCCCGGGGCGGCCCACAGGACTTTCCGGTGAGAAAGGACTTATGAGGTCACCATACTTGCCGGGAGTTCCTGGCCGGCGCCTGTGGAAGCCTGGGCTGCCAAGCGGGCCCTTCGCCCTTTCTTCTCATTTGTCACGGTGCCGTCTTTCTGCACCAGCCAAGCAAGCGATGCTGGGACACGGCCTGTGGGGGAGGCCTGCTGAGCGTGGCTCTGGGTGGGGTGGCCGCGGAGCCCCTCCCACTGTGGGATCAAGGGCAGGACCAGCTCCGCTGCCACCTGCCACCCTCACTCGGCGATTCGCAGGTCTCGGGCCCGCAAAGGCGAGTTTGCGGGTAAGTGACACCAGTGTCCTCCTGCCCCTGCTGCTGAGACCCACTGCTGCCCAGGGTGGTCACTGCTGCCTGGGCGGTCGTCTCCGGGGCTCCGTGCTTGGCCGTGGTTTTGAATGTTCCGCTCTTTCCGGAAGGCGAGTCCTGGTCGTCGGGACAGCTGGAAGGGGCCTGCTTTGCTGGACGGCACGTGGCTGGCGTGGGGGGCGCTGGGCCTGCGGAGACCCCAGGAGGGCCCTCGCGGGCACGGGGGCTGGTCTCGTGGATGCCGCCCTCTCTAGTGACGGTGCCAGCGACAGGGTCGACCCGGTTCCTCTGCCAGCCTTTGGGTCTTTGAACACACGTGTGCAAGCGCACAGCGCACAGCGCACACCCCACGTGCACAGGCGGAGGCCGCGTCTCCTGGAGACGCCTGGCTACGGGCCTCGCCACTCTGAGCCCCGATGGCCCCACGCGCTGGCCTCACACCTGCCCACACCAGGACACGGTGGTGTCACGCCTGTCCCGCCAGGCCCCTTCTTGCTGGTGGTGGCCCTATGGCCTCTCCCAGGTGGCACCAGACACCTGTCCCCGGGCTGCCTGTGAGGGAGCATGTTGCAGGTGTCCGATGTGCCAACCCTGCAGACTCAGCAGTGACGAAAGCGCCTGTCTGTCCCCGGAGCCCCGGGGTGAGCACACAGGCCTCCTGCCTGGGCCCGGGGAGACCCGCCTCCGCTCTCTCTCGAGCAGTTGGCGGTGGAAACCGAACTGACACCCGTCAGCAGCGGCGGTGGCTCCTTGTCACGGGCGGCGAGAGGGGAGGCGGGGAGAGGGCGGGGGCGCACGGAAGGGCTAAGCTGAAAGCCACCGCGCCCCTCGCAGCTGGAAGACGGGCGCCCCAACCCCTCCTCAGCATCCGCGCGGCCCGATTGGACACCTCGCAGCCCCGGGGACTCGGCCGCTTTCCAGCTTCTTTGACGCCTGTCCAGGCGTCTGTCCGGACAGCACAGTGTGGGTGCCGGGCGGGACGGCCCTGGGCCACCACAGGGCCGTGACCGGAGAAAACACAACGGCAGACGGGCCAGCAGGCAGTCCGCTGAAGAAACTTCTTCAGTGAAAGCTGGTCTGAGGTGCGCGCAGGTGTACTGGTCACAGCGATGCGTGGGGCCTCGGGCTCAGAAGGGAAGCAGGTGTCCCGACTGTCATCCAGCCTCTGACCGCTGCTTCCGGAAGCAGCAGGGACAGCTCTTTCCGAGTCCGTATCTACCCGGCGAAGGGACATGTGGCACCTTGTCTTGCCCAGAGAGCCCTGCGGCTTGTCTGTATGGGGGCAGATTTAACTCCCCGCACCTGCCAGTTCGTCGGCAGTTTTTATCGCATCTGTTTTTTTCTTCTGAATTTACACACGTGTGGCAGCCTTCTCAGCCAAGTCACACAAAGCACCGTGATTTCACTTCCTTCATCCCCACTGTCACCTCTGCCTGTGTCAACAATCCTGCAAACGTTCTGTGCGGCCGTCGGTGGCAGATCCGGAATCTCCTAAAGCGCAACATTTCTTCCAAAAGTGACCCAAGGCCCGTGTTGGTCATTGGTGTTTGCTGGCCTTGCAGAGCAGTCGACTGTTGGTCAGCACTGCTGTCCCTTCTTGGACATCTTTTTCTCAGACTTGTCCCTTCTGGGCTCTCCTTCTCTCTCCATCATCTCAGTCAATCATTAGTCATTATTCTATGTAGGATGTAAAAAAGGAGTGTAAGGGGGTCTAGTGACCTTCCTTCTGGGGACAGATGTACCAGCACTGTTCATCGCCAGGCCCTGGGGGACTGGTGGCCTTGGACCGGCTTCCAGCACCGCCCTGGGGATCCCTGGCACCCCAGGTTCTGGAGTCCCCGTTTCAGCTACGTTTCGCTTCCACCGCTAATTGACTGGAGCACATCCTCAAGTTGCTTTCTGAGAAAGGTGTGTGGGAAGTAAATTTGTGAAACCTTTTATCTTTGAAGTTGCTCCAGTTGCTGCAAGGTTGATGGGTCTTATGGCCTTGGACCATTGGATTCTCTTCCTCCCGTGAATCCCAGTTCACAGGGGAGACAGTGTGGTGTCTCAGTGGTCAGGCCTCCATCCTGGGCTCCTCCAGTTCCCTTTGTCCTCTCCACCTGGTCGGCTGCGGACCTCTGAACCCAGGTTCCAACTTCAGTCCCGTCTGCCTTCTGGCAGAGAAAGCTGGACACAGTGAGGGTTCTGGGGTTTGAGTCTGGTTTTGCCTCTGACTGCGTTGCATAACCTTTGGCAAGTTGCTTAAATTCTTTGTGCCTCAGTGTCCTCATCTGTAAAACTTCTTGGGGACTAAAGGCAGTGGATTGGTGACAAGGATGATGATTTAAAGAGTTTCTTTGAAGCAGACCCCTTGGAAAGATGTGGGCTTTAGGAAGACCCCAGATGCAGGAGGCTAGGGCAGGTGGCTTCTCTCTCGGTCACTTACCACCACTGGCGACTGGGCCCAGGCTCCCTGGCTCAGCAGTGAGGACACACAGGGACAGAATTCTCATCTTGGGCTCCCTGAGTGGCCCGGGGGACATTATCTTCCCGGCAGCCTCAGTTTCCCTCTTCATAACAGGAATGCCTGACCCTGCTGCCCCCCAAGGCCCTCTCACACGGTGGGTTAGTGCCCTATGGGCCCAGCAATGGCCGAGGGGCCCTTCCTGCCCAGCAGCCCTCAGACAGACGCTCCTGCCCGACGGCATGTCCCTTTGTCGGAACCCCAGCCCCAGCTGACCACACGTTCTCTGCCGAGACGAACCGAATCTTCTCCCCAACCCCCACGCCGCGGCGAGCACCCGGGCCGCGGGCCGCAGTGGCTCCTGGGTCCTCAACCCTCCCTCGGCTTGGCGGGGTGCCAGCCCTCAGAGTCCTGATTTATTGTCTTCGAAATGACCCGCAGATGTGGCCGCCTGGGCTGGCTGTTGCCAATTAACACGCTTGAGGGCACCGGTCGCCCGCACCAGCCTTCCTGGGCCGGGGCGGATCAGCCGGACACGGCCAGGGGCCACCAGCGGGCCACTCGCCTCCAGGAGCCGCGAGGATTCCTGGCCCATCTCTCAAGCAGGCCTGGACATGGGAAGCCGCCGCGGCCGCTCTGCTTCCGACACGGCCCACGGGCCCAGCTCCACATGTGTGGGACAACCTGCCAGAAAGGACATGTCAGTAGCACGCGAGTGTGTGAAGGTGTGTGCACGAGCGTGTGCAGGTGTGTGTGCACGGGCACGTGTGCAGGTGTATGTGCGTGCACGTGTGAGCGCGCCTGCAGTGTTGACAAGTGAAGTAAAATCACGAGTGGCGTCTGGCGTCCCCGTGCGTGAGGCGGCCCCCAGCGCCCAGCAGCCGTGGCTGAGACCCCGTGGCAGACACACCGCGACCTCCCAGCCCACCTGACATGCTTGCAGCCTCACTTCTAAAAATGAAAGCGCCATTAAATCAGTTAACACTGGCTGCTGGCGCGAGGACCTGCGCCGCTGGTGCGAGTAACCGCTGTCCCAACAGCTGCCCTGCCCGTGAGTGCCGGCCTGGGGGCAGCCCTGGACCCGGCTGCCCAGCACAGCTTCCCGTTGCCGCCTTCAGGTCACTCCTGCTTCAGCGTACAGGACCCGGCCCTGCAGGTGCCATGTCCAGGAGGAGGGGACCCCGCCTCGGTCCCTCGGGGAGCCCCATCGGGGTGGCTCGTCTTGACCCTGGAGGAGGGCGGTCCTGGGCTTCTGGACGGTGTCCCTCTGGCTCCCCAGGCCGCCTCCTGCCGGACAGCAGCCCTGGACGGAATGAGGCCCGAGAGAGGGCGCCGCAGCCGCAGAGCTGGCCGGTCCAGACCGCGGAACCGCCATGCGCCACTGGCTTCCTCCACGCAAGGACGTGTGTGCCGACAGGTGTCAGTCAGCTGAGAAGGGGCGCGTGTCCACCTGTGGCAGAGGGCAGCACGAGCACCCCCGCCTGAGAGAGGAGCGGGTTCTCTGAGGACGGGGCTCAGCCGTGGCTCCCAGAGGCCTGGCCCAAGTCTCCGCGGCCCCACAACAGACTTTTTCACTTTGGAGGCTGAGCGAGTGTTTCATCACGACCTGGGCTTGCGCGTCCACGGTGCACACAGGGCGGCTCGGGGCTCGGCTGCAGGCGGCTGGCCAGCGTGGGGACCTGGGCTGTGGGGCTCTCGTGGGATCGCTGCCTGGATTCTGGGCCCCTGACCGGCCCGGATGTGGTCCCCGGCCCCAGTGCGAGCTGTCTGTTCACTTCCGAAGCGCCCTCCCCTCCCCGGGCACCGGGCGGGTCCGCCATCCTCGGCCGAACAGCGGCCCCGTCTTCTCCAGAGGAAGCGCCGTGTTCGCAGGCTGGCCGCTGCCCTTTCATCCTCTGTCCATCCCCACTGCTGCTGGCGCGGCTCGAGTCCACAGACAGGCCGCCGGTCGCCCCTCCGCACCGGTCACCCTGGCCCCCGCCCCTCGGCCCTCCTGCCTCCGGGGCAGGCTCAGTGGCACCTGCCCCTTCCCTCCGGGGTCTCCGGCAGGAGGGGCGTCCGCCAGGCAGTCACCGTCCCGTCCCCGCAACCGTGCCTGTGACTGCAGGTGGCCCTGGGCTGTGTGGTTCGAGCTTTTTTAAATTGAATTCATTCAGAACTCAGCTACACGTACATGAAAAAGACCCCAAACAAGCAAACGAGAGAACGAGACCAGAGACGCCAGCACGGACTCTCAGCAGCCGGGAGGCCACGTGTGCTGCCGTGCGGCTTGGAAGCCACGCTGCGTCCTTTTCCTAGACCGTCCACTGCCCGCACCTCAGCAGTCCTGCCGAGGGGCCTTCCCGCTTCCCTCAGGCGCCACGTCAGTGTTGCCAGGACCCCGATATGCGCTGGGCCTGGGACGGCGAGTCCCTTGAGGACACCCAGTCCCCGTGGACGCCCACCTGGGGGGTGGAAGGGACGACGGCCCAGGACAGGCTGCTGCTGGCGCCGCCGTGGCTCGGTCCCACCGTCCCCCAGAACCGGGGGTGAGTGGGGAGCCCCCACCCGCGTCCGATCGACTGAGGTCCCCGCCCGGGGCGTCCCAACGACGGCAGCAGGAGGGCGCGGGTGCAGCTTCTGTTTCTGATCGAGCCCTGGGCACCAAGATTTAATGGATTAGTTAGAATGATGTGAAAAAATGGATCGTTGATTTATGACCTGCGATTTTGTGCTGACTGCGGCGTTTCTCCAGCCCCGCGTTTTAACGTCCTGGGCAAAGAAAGCCTTTGTTGTTTCCCGTTCTGGCCTGGGGCTCATCCGCGGACCCTTCGCCCGAGGCCCCTCCAGACCTTTCAAACAGGAAGTTTAATTTTATAGAATTAAAAAAGAGAAAACGGTACTTAATTATCTGGCTGTGAAACAGCCCTGCCCTTTCTTAATTTTAGAGGCTAATAAAATGCCGTGCCCGGAGTTAACTGCTTCTGGTCCAAACGCCCTACAGTTGGGCTGTTTGGATAGAATATTTTATGAACTGCTATATATTGCACTACGGTTTTTAAGCTCTGCTATGACATATTTCTCTCAAGATTTATTAGGAATTTTTATTTAAAACAATATATTAAATCAGGGAGAAAAAGTAATCTCAGGTAAAATTCAAATATTAGCAAAACATAACAGGGACCCACACCTCTCTGATTTGAAGCTGTCCCCCGCCGCCCGCTGCCATAAAAGGGGGGAGGCCGCAGCTGCATCATTAATTCAGCATGGCCCAAGCCTGTCTCCAATCAGGGTCAATTTCAAGGCCAGTTGCCACTGAAGCGACTTTATGGACACAGAACAATAAACCGCGCCCTGCAGACCCCAGACGCCGACCCGGTCTGTGGCCCGGGCTTGGAGCCAGCTCCTCAGTGTCCACCCGGAGACCCAGGAGTGAGGGGACCACGCCCTGCCCCGTGTCCTCAGCTGCAACCCCACGGGGTCCTCTCCTGACCTCCCGTCCTCCGGCGGAGGCCCGCCGCGTGCTGGGGCGGGGGAGCCTGGCTGCTGGCATCCAGCCTGGCTGCTGGGGTGAGGGGGCTGCGTGGGGGCTGCGCAGGCCCTGAGACCCTGGGGGCCCACTGTCCCTCGGGCCACGTGTGTGGGCACAAATGCACAGGGAGGTAAGAATTTAGACGTGGCCAGCCCCACGAGCTCGGCTCCTACCGACCCCCAGCCCCGGCCCCTGCGTGTCCGGAGCAGTTGGAGTGGACAGGCCTCTGTGCCCTCAGCCCTCGCAAGCCCCTCCCCGGCGGGCAGGCAGGAGGCGCTTGCCAGCACGCAGCCATGACCGGGGTCGGGTGCCTCTGACCAGACGGCATTCCTGCTGCGATTCGAGGGGGCTCAGGCGGGCTGGGGAGGTGCACCTGGAGTGGGGGGCCGGCCGCACGCAGGGCCTTTCTGTGGGATGCCTCCCAGGGTGTGGTCACTTCCAGTCACCCTCCAGGGAAGGGGTCCCTCACGCCACAGGCCTCCCCTGGGGGTGATAGGCCTACCCACTGCCTCGGCGCGGCCCTTGGGAAGGAAGCCGCTGTCTGTTCCAGCGAGTGTCCCCCGGCTGTGTGTCCCCCAGGGAGCTGTGCATCCTCACAGGCCATGGACGCCCAGCAGCACACAGGCGGCCTCGGAGCCCAGTGGCTCTGTCGCTCGCTGCGTGTGGCCGCAGCGCACCTGGCCCAGTGCTGTGCTGTATCTAACAGACGGGAACAAGGTCATCCCTGCAGGTGAGGGGACAGCGGCTCCGAGCGGCCCCGGCCACAGGGTGGGCGAGAGGCTGTGCTGCATGGGCCCCCGGGAGTCTGTCCACACAGAGCTGGCATTGCTCTGCTCGGCCCAGAGGAAGGGGGACGCCGGGTGCCCTGCCCCTGCCAGGTACCCTTGGCCGGTGGCCCCAGAGCTGTGGGACGTCGAAGGCCCTGCCGTGGCTCCCTCCCCAGGCCAGCTCTCCCTGTGCAGCTTGAACCCACGGTGCCGGGTCCCCTGGTCAGAGGGCACAGGGCAGGCAGGAAGTGTGGCCAGCACTTGTCTGTGGAGCTGGACAGAGTGCTGACCGCTGTCCTGGAGGAGACGGGATTCTCAGACCCTGACCACCCGGGACTTCAGACTGGACTCGTTTGGCAGTCGGGTCTTTGTGGAAGTGATCAGACAGGACAAGGTCCTAGTGGGTGGGGTGGACCCTAATCCAATGGCCGTGTCCTTATTCGGAGGGGACAGGACACGGAGACCCAGGGAGAGAAGGCCAAGGGAGGAGGGCGGGGCTGTCCCGACGCCCCAGCCAGGTGCCAGGAGCCGCACAGGCGAGAAGGCCTTCTCCAGGCGTCACTGCGGGGGAGCACGGCCCCCGACACGGTGACTGGGGGCAGTGGCCTCTAGACGGGACACGTTCCGTGGCTCACGCCTCGCGTTCGTAGAACTTGGTGGCACAGCCGGAGACAAATCTGGCTGCAGACGCTCCCACCGCTCCCGCCGGCTCCTGGGTCCCAGGGTTGAAATTGGCCCCCTCATTTGTCCCCGGGCCTTCACGCAGCGCCGCCGTGGCCTGGCCTGTGCGTCTTCCGCACCCAGGGCTGCCTGGGCAGTGCCAACCATGGGCACGGCCACCCCAGCTCCGTCTCCCCGGCCTCCCCTTTTAGCCAGGAGGCTCAGGACTTTGGTTGGCAGCGACCCGGCTGCGTGGCAGGGGCCAGACATGAGGCTTCCTTCCACTGACTGCGTCTCGCCGCGGGAGCCCCGCGCCAGTCTCATGGCTGACCGCACCACCGACCCCCTGAGGGTCCCTTCCGGGGGCGCTCGGGTGCCTGCACCTGGCGGGAGGGTTTCTTCACCAGACTCCCGCGGGCCCCAGCAGCACCTGGGCTTCACGGCGTTAATGGCCGTGCCTCAGAAAGCAGCATGCGGACAAGAGAGGGTCTGCACAGAACAGCAGGTGGATGGTTCAGACCCACCCTCCTCCGAGAACAACCAGGAGCAGCCGGCAGGGTCGGAGGCCGTGGAGAGACACGGGCAGGGGCGGGAGGTCGGGGCCATGCCCGGAAGTCAGATTAAAGGGGTCCTAGGTGACCAGCGTCTCTTTCAGCAGGTCGCTGCAGACAGACCTCCTTTCTGGGGGAGAGGACATAATAGCAAGCCTCAGATTAAAAAATAAATCTTTTGAAAATAAATCACGTCTGACACCCACCGAAAAGCGACGCGTTGTCAGGAGGTGAAGCAGCGCGCACAGAAACCAGGAAAGCAGCCGGTGACAGACGCGGACCCACGGACGTGCGGATTTTGGGCTCCCCGGACAAGGACTTGCGATCGCTCTGTTCTGGGAGATAAATAAACGGGTTAAAATTTTATCAGAAGCTAAAGCTAAAAAGGAGCCAAATGGGAATTAGGAACTTAAAAATGCAAGAACTGAGTCAGCAGCGATGTCGGCCAGTGCAGTCGACACAGGTGGAGAGAGAACGACAGCACGGGAACATCGCTCATGGGGAAAATCTGGAACGCTGCACGCACACAGAAAATGAGGGAAAATGCATGTGGATAAGTGAGACTTATAAGGGATAAAGTGAAAAATTCTCCATGATTTGAATTGGATTTAAGGGGGAGAGAACAGAGAGAAAGTATTTGCACAGACAGTGGCTGAAAAGTTGCCGAAGTTAACAAAATGCAGCCAGAGACTCGAGGTCTGAGAGGCGCCACGCAAACCCATGAGGCTGGAGCTGCGATGCAGGGCCGCGTGGAGTGACAGCGGAGGACGCCCTGCGAGAAAGCCCGACTGTGCTGGGGACACAGCCCTTCTCCGCTCCACACTCGATGGGCAAATGTTGACTTTCTGCATCTCCCTGCCCCACGCTTCTTTCCTGTGCCATGTTAGCAGTCGCTCCCATGCTAAGTAAAAGAGAAATAAAAAGCCAGCCTGGAAATAGTACCCATTACCCTCAAAGGCGCCATGGCTGGACCCAAGTCAGCCCACAGACACCACAGAAGCGAACAGGCAATAGAAGGATGGCCTAACACTTTGAGACAATATAATGTTTTACTTAAAATTCTGTAGACAGAAAGCTATTTCAAGAAAGAGAACAGATAGAGACATTTACAGGCAAACAAGATTTGATGAGCTGTCACCAGCAGGTGACTACTTGAGAAGACAGGGACGGTCCCAGAAGGTGAGAAGCACACAGCTGCAGTGGGACCAGGCAGGAAGCGCTCTGGGAACAGGGAACCTGTTCGTGCTGCGTGAGACTAACAGGAGAAACACAAGTCATCATGCCTGCAGCTCAAATCTGTGTTTAAAGCATCTGTGCATAGTCCTAGAAGATGGTGAGAGGACAGGCAGCATTACAGGATGGAGGCCATCATCTCCGCCATAACCACTAAATCCGTGGAAAGCCACGCACAGCTGATGAGAGACAGGGGTGCGGCGACTCCGAAGCACAGAATCAGTCCAAAGGAAACGAGAAAGGAGAAGCAAGGAGGTCACCTGGGAAGTCACTGGAAGATGCACTAAGCCCCGGTGTGTCATTACCTCGTTAAATGCACATAGGCGGACTGTCCTGATGAAAAGACAAGGCTTGTCATGCTCAATTCAAATGAAATGCAAATACATTTGCTTATAAGACCTGTGTGAACAAAATCCAAGTATAGATTATTTATAAAACCTAAAACCTAACTAACTGTGCACAGGAAGGGGGGGCCCTAAAAGTTGGAAGGTGATGAGTGACAGGCCCTGACATTTGGAAGCTGGAGTGGCTACCGTCAGATCAGATGAAAGAAAACTTTGAGCCAAAAAGCATGAGGCACCCCCTGGTGGCTGGGAGGATAAGGCCACTGGACACAGTCCTCACACATTCCAAGGATCTGGGTTCGAGTCCTGAAACCGGGACCAACCAAGATGACCAAGTACGGAAAATGAATGTTTCCTCCTCCTCTCTCGCTCTGCCTGCTGCTTGCCTTCACTCCTGCGGCACCTGTGCTTTAAAAGAGAAAGCATGAGCAGAGAGAAGGATGGACTCACGATGTTGATAAAATGTTGAGTCCGTCATAAATACATATGGTTCCAAATGTGTAGTCATCTGATGACATCGCCTTGAAGTAAATAAAACAGAATTTAAAAAGTTTTGGCTGATCCACAGAGTGGGAGGTTTGACACCATCTTTCAGTAACTTATGAAACAAACTGACAAACCAGCATTAAGAAGATTTGAATAATATAATCAGCAACTTCCTGTAATGGCTGTAGATGAAACCCAAGGCCAAATGCAAAAGTATCCTGAAAAATTCACACCCGGGACATTCAGAAGTTCAATTTATGCAGCAGCATAAATCAAGTTTTTTTTTTTTAAATTTCAGAGGATTGAAATCATGTAGAAATAAATTTGCAGTGGAAAACAGATAACTATAAAAATCTTGCAAGTTTGTATATTTTCAACAACATACAAAGCAAAGAAAATATCACTTTGGAAATAACAATAATTTAAATGCAATAAAAATCAGCAAATAATACACCCAAATGTGTGGTATGAAGCTTAATCTTCTCTAAAAGTGAATTTCTAGTGTATTTAAGAAGAAAAGAAGAAAAATGGAAAATCAATGATTTAATGGTCATCTCAAGTTATAAAAAGAAAAACTCCAAAGAAAAAGTAAAGATAAAAGAAAATAATAAAGATGAGGAATTGTTAAATAGAAAACGAAGGTATGAAAATAGGCCCCAGAGTTGATTCTTCTCAAGAAAAACACAATTAATAAGTGAGAAATGGAGAGAGCAAGATGGAGGGAGGGAGGGAAGGAGGAAGGGGCGGGGTAAGGGCGGAGGGAAGAGGAGGGGAAGGGGAGGGGAGTGGTAGGGGGAGAGGGGGAGGGAGGGAGGGAGGGAGGCTATAGAAAGTACATTTAACCAGCGTTAGGAAGGAATAAGGATAAATTTACTATTGATTCTGAAGGTATTGAAAAAAGATTTTTTTGTTAATAAATTAGAAAATGTGAATGAAATAGATACATTTGTTGGAAAGTAAAACTTGAAAACCATCACAAGAAGAAAGAAAAATTTAAACAGTTCTCTGACTTTAAAAAAATTGACGATGGAATCAACACCCTCCATTTGAGGAATCCCGCAATCTCACACAAATCCTTTCGGGAACAGGAAGAAACCCCACTCGGCTAAACTCGGCTTCTGAACCCAGCAAAATCAGCACCAAAACTGTAAGAAACGTTCCACCGATCATCTCTTCTCCGTCTCGAAACCAGATCCCAAACAAACATCAATAAAGGCGAATTACCAAGAATCAGATAGCTTGACGGATTCAGGTTTGTCCCAGGAATGACTGGCGTGACTCTCCTAAAACGGGTGGATGTGGTTAAGCACACGATGGAGGGAGGGGGACGACCCAGGACACCCCCGGCAGACTCAGCCACGCACTCGTACGACTGAGCGTGCGCACCTCACACCGTACACAGCGACTCTTACTTGGCCAGTTAGGGATGGGGGTAGCTCTCCTAACAGGAGGAAGGAAAGGAATCCATAGAAGCCTGCAGCTGGCGTTCTGCAGGACGGTGACTGCCATGCTCTCTGAGACGGGACCAGGCGAGGACACCTGCTGCCACAGTGTTCCACCCTGGCTCAGAGAGTCCGGCCAGTGCAAGAATGAAGCAGAAAGTCAAAAAACGAACTGTTAGGAAGGAGAAAAACCTTTATCATCACTTACAGGTGACATGACTATGTAAGTAGAAAATTCAAGAATCTCTACATCTGTGATTCAATGGATAAGTGAGTTTAGCAACTATTTTTCTCTATATAAGCAACAAACAAAATTTTTTAAATGTGAAGGAAATGTGGAGGCAGGCAGGAGGCGAGAGGAGGAAGAAGCACCTTACGTCATGCAGTTGTTGACACTGGTGCTGCCCTGGCCCCGGACGTCAGCCAGGGTCCTGGGGGTGTAGGTGGACTGTGCACAGACGCCGGACCACCAGGGTGCACCTCAATAAGGAATTTAAGTTACCCTGTATAATAGCCTCACAATTATCAGCTGATGAAGGCATCCCGTAAAAGGTATGCAAAACCTATAGAAAACCGTACATCACAGAAAACTACAGATCTTCAGAAAAGTTAAGGAAAGCAGATAGACGAATAAATGAATAAAGGAAAGGGTATACAATCTTCATGGACAGGAGACCCAGTTACTTAAAGCTATGCTCGCCATGGGTTGATCTACAGATTCAGTGCAGCCCTAGTTGAAGCTCACATTTTTCTGTGGAAACTTACAGGCCAACTTAAAGCTGTGTATGAAAAACATCCATGAATTTGGAGCTGCCCAAAC
This sequence comes from Solenodon paradoxus, assembly GCA_004363575.1. Taxonomy (NCBI): domain Eukaryota; kingdom Metazoa; phylum Chordata; class Mammalia; order Eulipotyphla; family Solenodontidae; genus Solenodon; species Solenodon paradoxus. The sequence continues at coordinate 39,436 of RJWH01005713.1, read as the reverse complement.
ACACTTGGACAGGGAGGGGTGTCCCTGTCCACAGGCCAGCACCCGGCAGCTGTGGTGCAAAGACAGACGCCTGTGAATGGACATTTGCTGTGTGGCACAATGTAGGGCCAGTCTCGGTGTCAGGGACACAGCCCAGGACCCGGGGCTGCCCACGGGGGCGGGGCGAGGTGGCAGTGCCCACCGTGTGGACTGAGGGCCACCCTGGGGATCCCGCCCGCTGTCCTTCCCTGGGCCATCATGGTGGCATTATCACACCCAGATGAGCCGGGCCGCGCGTCCGCACACAGAGCAGGTCGCCTTTGCCACAGCCTCACCGAATGTGGGTCACCAGCTGGCGGCAGGGGCCGGCACCACGAGGACAAAGTGGAAACAGTGGGCCCTTGGCGGGCGACAGCGGAAGGCGTGTAGGCTGTGCCTGTCCTTTCCTCATGTCCCGCCTCGGGGCTGTGGCTGCCCATGGGTCCCCCACTTCTGAACGGAGAGCATCTGCCCTGCCGTCCTCAGCTTTCTGTGGTCAGATGGGACAGGGCTGGGCACCAGGAGGCCCCGGGAGGGTGCCCGTGGTCTGCACCTCCGACCCCAGCCGTCCCGCGTGGTGTGGAGGCTCCCAGAGACCGGCGTCTCCCAACACCTTCACCTCCACAACCCAGAACAAGTGTGATGGCGACAGGTGATGCCCGTGCCCCGGAGCCTTCCCGGCTCACCGATGGGCAGGCCCTGGCCCGTGCCTTTTGGGCCCCTTGTGTCCTGTGAACATGTCCTCTGGTCCCTGTGTCTCAGCAAGACCCCTGTCAAGGGCAGGCATCTCCAAGGCCTGTTCTTCCCTCTGGTTGTGTCTGATCCAAGGCCGGCAGGGCTGCCCTGAGCAGAAGGCTGGGCCGCAGTGAGGTGAGGGCGCCAACGCTCTCCTGGGCCTGCGCTGGCCAGCAGTGGACGACCGACATGGTGACCAGCAGGTCAGAGTCCACACGGCAGAGCGGCCACAGCATGCTCGCTCCTGCTCTGCCGACCCCCCGACGGCAGGGTGAGCCCGCCCCACCGGGCCTGTGGGTCTCTGGAGAGCTGGCCAGGCTTTGGTCCTCCGACACCTGGGCACCACAGGGAGCGGCGCTCGGCTTGTCACCGCCTGTGTCACGTGCTGGCCACGTCCTCGGTGCATCCAGGTGGTGACATGTGAGCCCTGACATCTCGTGTGGCTCTTTGGAGAGGGTGATTACGGTGGAACGTGGTCAGGTTGGCCCTGATCCCAGGTGACTGGTGTCCCTGTGAGAGGGGTCGGGACACAGACTCAGAGATGCCCAGGGGAGGGCACGGGGAGAGATGGCATCCATACCATGCAGAGGCCCCAGAGTCAGACAAGCACCCACTCCTCTGCGACGCCCCGGTGCGCGGCGCTGCGTCGGGCAGTGGCCGGAGTCGGCCCACCCGCTCGCCCTCCCGCACAGCTGCCGAGTGGGCGCGGGAGAGGAGCGGCGCTGGGTGGGAACGGGACACAGGCATCTGCGGCCACCCTCTCACAGGCACCTGTCGCTTGGAGATGTCAGACAGTGGGCAGCCCGCATGCGGTGCCTGGCCGTGCAGGGCCAGCGGGCTGTCGCTGGAATTACAGTCACTCCTGAGAACAGCTGTCACAGTGTGGGCTGCTGCTGGGCAGTGCGCCCTGCCCACCGTGTGCGCCGCGGGCTTCCCGGGGCTTTCCCGCAAGTCAGTGACGCCATAAGCAGAGGCCTCCTGCCCACTGGGCTCCCAAGCGGAGGTCCGGAGACGGGCTCTCCCCACGGCCACCGGTTCCTGAGAATGGTTTTTACATCACCATGTGGTTGAGAAGAAAACAGGTGCGCCCTGGTGGAGTAATGGTTAGCTCAACGGCCTCCGGATAAGTGCAGGCCAGTGCCCTGGGTTCGAACCCCAGGTCTGTGGGAAATAACCAGTGTGAACGACTGAAGTGCAAATGAAGTGATTTTTTTAAAAAAGAAGAAAATGAAAACCATCATGTCACGACAGGTGAACATCATCCAAAGACCAGTGTCCACAGGTGAGGTTTCACCAGAACATGCCACACCTGAGGTGGAGTCAAAGTCTGCTTTCACGGGGCAAGAGCAGAGTTGTGCAGAGACTGAACCAGCCCTTTCTGGGAAGCTGTGTCAGCCCTGGAGAGTCGAGGTCACAGGGCAAAAGCCACCGAGTGTCACCTCACATCGCAGGTCACTGTGCCCCGGGCAGAGTGAGAACAGGTTTAAGAGCATCTTTCTCCACTAGCTGGCTGCTGTGTCTGCAGCTTTCTGTTTGCTTAGCTCTGTGAAAGCGTGCTGCTCCCGAGGGGGCGCAGGACATGACACTGCGCTCAGAGCAGGGCGGAGCATCAACACCCAACCAGCACGGGGCCTGCAGACCCAGCACTGAATACAGCAGTCGTCCACCGTCCACTGTCCACCTGTCTAGCCATCCATCCACCTGTCCACCGTCCACCCATCCACCATCCACCCATCCACCATCTGCCCGTCCACCGTCCACCATCTGCCCGTCCACCGTCCACCTGTCCACCATCCACCCATTCACCTGTCCATCCACCCATCTACCCTCTTATTTATCCACTTTCCTATCACCCTGCCATCCCTCTATCCATTCAGCCACACATCCATCCATCTGTCCATTCACCCATCCACTCATTCACCCATCCATCCACCCATTTATATTTATTTATCCATTTACCCATCAACCTATCATCCATCTGTCCGCCCACCCACCTATCCATCCATCTATCCATCCGTCTATGTGTCATCCTTGCATCCATCCACCCATCTATCCACCCAGCTGTCCCTCCTGCCATGCATTCACTCAATCACTGCTTGCCTCGTGGGCACCTGGCATGTGCTGTGTGGCCCAGGGATGTGACGGTGAAGACATGAGTACATCTGTCTTTGTGGCTCGTGTCGCACAGGAGCAGGAACAACCTAATATCACAAACGGATGAGAGAAACAGAGAAGATGGGCAAGAGTTCGTGGGGGCGCAATAGGAGGAGGACTTTCTGAGGGCTGTTCACACTTGCAGCTGAGGGAAGAGAGCTGCAGGCTGGGAGGCCCGAGTCCAGGTGAAGCTGCCGTCGGGCCCTGGAGAGGGACGAAGGGCACGAGGGACGCTGGAGAGACGGGGGCCTGCAGTCCAGACAACTGGTCCTGTGCCTGCGCTGGGGGCCTTCAGTGGGACAGAGCCATACCCGGGGGATGGAGCACGGGCCACCACTCCCCAGGATGACTTCGGGGGTCCTTGCAACCAGGGGCGGGGTGACCTTTGTGAAGCCCCGGGCCGTGTCCTCACTGTGGTGTCTCCTCTGTGCGCCCTGAACACAGTGGGCCAGGCTGACATTGCTGACCCCTCGTGCCACCGAACGAGGGGTCTGTGACGGGGACCGCGGCTGCGGAGGCCCAGCGCCTGGTCGGCTGCGCACAGCAGACACGTCACAATAATTCGCACTAGGCACCTTCATTGCCTCTAAAAGATCTGCACTTTCACCTTCCTGCTCTCTAAGAAAACCCCGCCTGGGACTGCAGCCCGGCCGTCCTGATGGCCTGAGGAGGAACCGTCCTCTCCGTCCACTGAGCAGAAATCCTGAAACAAAGAAGGCGCCCGCTTAGGAGCTGAGACTCTGGCCGAATTCAGTTTCCCACTCAAGGGGGATGATTTATAAGTGGTTTGGAGGCCAAAGAGGTCATCTGGAAACAGCCGCAGACGAAATAATTAATCAGAACATTCCGAGTGGCCGCCTGACGGCGAGGAGGCCGCGTGCTCGGCCTTTCCCAGCCCGGTAGGGCCCCGGGGCTGCTCCCGCGGCCTGGGCTGCCTGACCCCCTGGCCGCTACCTTGGGGAAGGGCCAGCTGGAGGGGCGGCCTGTGCTTGCCCGCCGTCACGAGTGCCCTCCCTCTGTCGCCGGGAGCCCCGCTCCCAGCAGACGCCTGATGGTCAGGGTGGGCGACCGGCCCCTGCACGGTGAACAGGGAGACAGGGCGAGACCCGGGCCCGAGGCCGGAGCAAGTGCCTTCCTCGTGGGCAGTCAGGAACTCCTGGGCCTGTCACGGCCACATCTCCGCAGGGCAGAGGAGTGGCCCTGGGCTCTCTCTGGCCCGGCCCTCAAGTGATGACAGCCTGGCAGCAGCCACCCCTCTTGCTCTGCTGTGTCGAGAGCCACAGGCATGGGCGCCCCGTCCTGCCTGTGCAGCGGTCACTGGGGCAGCCCGTGCAGGTGAGATGGAAGGGGGCCCGTGTCGGCTCTGGAAGCGACTGTCTGGGCTTGGGATCTGCAGCCCCTCTGGGGGTTTCCTCCTCCACCCCATGCCCCGCAGCCGGCCTTTCCGATTCAGGACGAGAGTGCAGTGTGTGTGGTGTCGGGCCCCCAGCACCTGGCCAGAGCTGCCCTGGCCTGGGGGCACACCGGTGACAGGGGCCCTGGGCCGCAGCAGCCCCCGCGCAGCCCGGTCAGGTGCCCGCCGAGCTCAGACGCTGGGCCCTGACCGGCTGGAGCGCTGCTGCTGGGCGGCCTCCTGGCTCCTGCAGAAGCAACGTGACGTACGTACCGCGTGGCGCGAGTCTGCACGGAGGCCGGTGGGAAACTGCTCCCAGGCCCCAGCAGGCGGGCACGACTTCCCATCCGCAGAGGACTGTTTCCACGCATGAGTCACTCGCTCAGCGTGGAGAGATGGCCCGGCGGCCCTTATCTTTGAACTGCATGTACTTAACGCTTATTAAAATCAATACCATCCATTAGCCGGCCACGTTTCCATTTTTAATCATCTATTGATATACGGCCTGTACTTTTACAGGACTAAACAAATTTCCGCTCTCCATGCCCACTGTCGCCGGGGGCGGGCGCGCGGCCGCGGCCTGAATGTTTATTTACTGCGCGCCCCCTGATTGAGAACACGCGGCCGAGACCTGCGGCCGCTTCCTGTGCTTCGGAGGCAGGATGAATGGGGGCTTTGTGGGCGCGCGGGGCCCCCAGCAGCGCCCTGTCCTCCAGCCCTGCCTGCCGCCCTCGTCTGGAGACCTCAGGGCTCTGCCCTGTCCTGCCAGCCCGGTGCTCCGGCCAGACTGCTTCAAGCTCACCATCACCCTGGGAACCCCACCGTTATTGGCTCAGGGGGCTCACAGAGCAAGGACTGCCTGTCAGTGTGCACAGGGCTCAGTCCACAGTGACCGCTGGGTGCCCACTGGGATGCCATCCACCTAGGTGGCCGACTGGCGGCCTGGCGTCAGCCCCTGGGGGCTCTGTCCACAGCCCCTCCACCCGCAGACCTGCCGGCTGGAGCCTCTCTCAGGGACCAGCCCTCAGGTACAGCTCTGGACCCCCGCGGCCCCCCAGGGAGGCCGCGCTTTCCCGTCTTGTAAACACCAGCCTCCCCGGGCACCCCACCTGCTCCGGACTGGGCACGTGTGTCTCCAGTCAGGCTCAGCCTCCTGCAGCCCCCGGGCTCGGGGTTGAGCCGGCTGTTCCCGCCGGCTGGCGTTGTCCCTGGCACCCAAGCTGGCTCCGCACAGCGCCTGTGTCCTGACCCCCTCAGGTCAGCATGCTGCTGAGGCTCAGTCACAGAGCTGGGTCTCACAGGCCTCAGCCACCGCACGTCTCCTGGTTGCTCAGAGCTCGGCACCGAGGTGCTGCAGGGCCCCGCGGTGGGTGCCGGCGGCCGTCTGCACCCCGCTTCACAGCTGCCTTTCCGCTGATGACACCTGGTGGGAAAACCATCCTGCCGCCGAGATAAATCGCAGGTCACGTGTCCGCTCAGATGCCTGTTGTCATGAGCGGGGACACTGAGGCCCGAAGCGGGGTCTGGGGCTCGCACTGCAGAGGGCCTGGTGACCTGGCCCCCCGTCTGGGGTCTGTCCCCGAGTCACCGGCCCTGTCCCTCACTGAGCACTCGGGTGGGCAGACAGGCCCGCGTGCGAGGCCACCCAGAGCAGGACTCTAGGCTCAGCAGTGGGCTGGATGCGTGTCTGTGACCTGCGGCCATAAAGCGTCTCTAATGAAGGTGGCTCGCGGAAGGAGGGCCTACGCCGGGAGAGACATGCTTGTTAAATGCGGAACGAGAGACAGAGCGAATCCCGACACTGGACCAGGCTGTTGTTAAATCCCTAACAACCGGTGCTCCATCTGGTCTGCTGTCCGGCTCTTCATAGCCCGTTTCGGCCGGGCGGGAGCAGGGGACGATGGGATGGGAGGGGGTCCGGCAGACGTAGAGGGGGAGTCTGGAAGGTGCCCCACATCCCAAATCCCTGCGCCTGGTGGCCGGCCCTGCGCTGGGCAGGCAGACACCCCGCTGGCCATCACGGGTGCGGCCAGGCAGGGAACCCGGCCCCTTCTCGTTCTTCTCCCGCCAGGACACAGACCGGGCCGATGGCAGCTGGCCCAGGTGGACTCTGCCTAGTGTCTGGCTTTGGAAAAGGGTTCTCCAGGGTTAAAATTCTGACCTGGTCCCCAGGTACCCCTCCAGCCCCCCTGCAGCCCAGATGGGGCTGCTCTACAGATGAGAAGCTGGTGGCAGGGCCCCTGGTCCACGTGGAAGGCCAGGCCAGTCTCTGAGGCCCACCCTTCAGTGTCCAGAGGCCCTGTTGTCCAGGGTCGTTGGGTGTGGAGGGCGTGGGGGCTGGGCTGTGAGGCAGGGTTCTGGCCTGGCTCTTGGCTTGGGAGCCGGGGGGCAGTTGGACTCAGCCTCCCCACCAGCACCCCTTCTGTCTCAGCTCAGACTGGAGCCCTCTGACCTGAAGCATCCTTCCTGCTGGCCCCTGAGGTCACCCAGGCCTAGGACACAGCCATGACCAGCCCAGAAATTGTCCTCTTGCCCAAGACCTGGGCAGAGACACTGGGATGACTGTCCTGCCCTCGACGACTGAGCCGAGCCTGAGCGAGGGGAGGGGAGCCATCACCACCCTCACGTAAGGCTCTGGGGCCCGGCCCACTGAAGATACCGGCCCGCGCCCTCCTGGCGACACCTCTCATTGATTCTGACCTTCCTCAGCCCCGCACAGGCTCACTCAGGAGCCCTCCATCCTGCACCCGAGAGGTCCCCATCCCGGGGCCTCCGAATTCTGTGACTGTCGCCCACAGCCTAGGGTCAGGGCCAGCGCCTGCGCCCTCCCAGCACGTGACCTGAGGGAGCTGAGGAGAGCTCATCTCATCTCTGATGGGGAGCCGGGGCCCCTGAGGACTGAGGACCCCGTAGCCGCCCCAGCATTCCTCTGGGCCAAGGTCAGGCCCACGGGTGCCATGCTGACCCGGCAGCCCAGCCGCCTTGCTCATCAGAGTTGCGCGGACTCCAGGACCCCTCACCTCCCTCAGGTCCTGATCAGGCCGCACCCGCGGGTGTCCAAGAGGCTGCACCCTGCACGTGCTCACCCAGGCCCATCTCGGAGGCCCAGTTTCCAGAGCGCTTGGGAGAGGGAAGAGAGGGAGCTGGGGGAGGGTCCCAGACCAGGCTGGACCCTGAACTTCTGGCTCCCACTGCGCCGAGGTGACCCAGAGGCTGTGGCCCACACCTGCAGTGCGCCCGGGCCCTCCTCCACTGGAGGGCATCTGGCCACCGGAGGTGCTCCCCGCCGAGGGAAGGAGCCCTGCGAGTGGCTGGGAGCTGGGGCGCAGAGACCCCCAGGTCCCGGGGCGCACAGACCCCCACAGGCCAGCGCCCCTCACCCCTATTTCTTCCTCAGCTGCCTGGAAACAAAGGCCTGTTCGTCCCAAGACCGGGGCTTGTCGGCCACAGGCCAGTGCAGCGGGGGCCACGGGCTGGGCTGTTGCTGTCGGTGGGCTGAGCTCTGGGGGTGCAGGGCTCCCACAGGCAGGGGCCCAGCCCCGTGCGGACAGGCAGAAGCTTAGACGCCGACGCTCTCTCCCCACCCCGGCCCGTGGCTCTGCCGCTCCGTGACTCAGTTTCCTCGTCCTCACTGCAGCATTGGGAGTGGCACCTGGACGGACCCGTGAGCAGCGCGGCGTTGCAGCTCCCTGTGACCACCCTATGGGGGACGCTCCTCCACGGCAGCGGCTTTCAAAGGCCTCCGGCATCTGCGTCCGTCATCCTTCCAGAGAGATGTACCCACGCCGGGTCAACCAGATCCCGAAGGGCTTCTCGAGGCACAGGGCCACCCTGCCCGTCCCCAGGACCAGGCCGAGCTGCAGGGGTGCAGGGGAGGGCGGGGCACCGCGACAGCCCCGCACCCCACGGTGGCTGGGCCAGGTCCCAGGTGTGGAGAGTTTTAACAGCCTGTGACCCGCCATCCACTCTCCACCGGGTGTTAATGGCTGAATGTTTTGCAAGTAAATTACCAGAAAGAATGATTCCTGTGAGACCCAGGCTTGGGCCTCAGGTGCTAAGGAAACTGGACAAGTGGCCAGTGTTGGCCTCCACCCGCTCCCAGGTGGAGGGTGCCGGCTGGAGGGCAGGCGGGACTGCTTCTGGGGGCTGGGGTGCAGAGGGGGTGGGACTCTCCCTCGGGGGCTGCTGGTCTGAACCTACTGGGCTCCCAGTGGTGATCTCAGCCAGTGTGTCTGGGGGCGCCCCACGATGTCTGCCCCACCACATCCTGGGGGGCCGACCGCTCTGTCCTGGTCAGGAAGGCAGAGGCCCCGGCTTCCGGCAGTGAAGGCCGCCCTCAGCTGGCTGGGCCCCTCGGAGTCAGGACATGGGGTCTGACGACAGTGAGTCGCGGGCGAAGTTCATGGCGCTGCGGTCCAGCTCCGCTGGTGGGCACAGGGAGCGGGCGGCCAGCAGCCAAATGGCCTCCTGGGGTGGGCGGGTCTCCTTCTGCAGCCCAGCCTGCTGTTCCAGACCCTGGCTCTGGAGGGCGATGTCCCCAGTGGCGCCGTTTCCTGCCCTCTCTACAGGGCTGCCGGCGGCTCTCAGCTGCTGATCCGCAGCACACGCTCTGGCTCTCGAGCTTGGAGGATGTGACGGGAGGGCTCAGATGGGGAGGCTGGGCAGGCGTGGACCTGGCGAGTGCTGGGCACAGGGCCTGTGCTCTGGAGGGGCTGCCTGGGGACCAGACCCCAGCCGGCTTCCTTGTTCTGCAAGGTCCTCTGGGAGACTCGTGACCTCACGACTGGACAGCGGGTTTGGCAGGCGTCACCCAACCTCGTGGGGTGACCTGGCCCTTTCTGGCCCCTGGAGCCGGTGTGTCAAAGCAGGGGGAGCCGGGCCCTCAGTGGGTGGACCCCCCCCTTGGCAAAGGGCTCAGCCTGCACCTTTAAGACACTAATAGGTCCCTGAAAAAAATGACAGTTTGCTTGCACGCTAACAGGTTCTCGTCTGACATCAGCAGGGAATCAAAGATATTTTATTATTTGGAAACTCCATATAGGGAAGGCAGCCTTGAAAGTCTGTCATTGCTCCAAAGCCCACACCTCCCCTGGGAGTTAATTATTTTCTTAAAATGCAACTTGTCCTGTTAGTTTAAAACATTCCAACTGTGTTCACACTCTTTAAATCTTCAGTAAACCTTAGAGTTTAAATCACTTGCAGATAAGAGTAATTCTATTAGGGAGCAAGGGGAGCGAGCACGTGGAGGGTGAGATCAGATGAAATACAAAGGACATGGCCCGTGGGTTCTGGTCCTTGGGCACAGTCTGGAGGCCACCAGGCCCCGGCCGAGCGGCCCACCCTCCCTCCAGGAAGACCCGGCACAGGCCCTGGGGCTGGACCGAGCTCCTCGGCCTGCATCCGAGTCGCCGGCCCCTCGGGCTCCCTGGCCCGGGTAGGAGGCGCCCCAGGTCTGCAGACTGGACGCCCCCCTGGGCTGGGGTGGGGCCAGTGTCCCGGGAGGCAAACTTGGGGTCTGTCCTGCTGGTCTCACTCTCCAGTAGCTTTGGACCGAGGGAGCCGTGATGCCCGGGCCGAGATGAGCCCCTTCGGGTCATCCGTCCGGCCCGGCCTTCCTTGCAGGGCTCCCGTAGCTTCAGCGGTCATGCCGCCCAGGCCAGAGCCGCCCGCCAGGCTCGCCTGGGAGGATCGCCCTCTGCTCTGGTTGTGGTCGGATCTCAGGCCCGCTCTGCCTCCCCCACCCCTGCCGCATGTCAGCTCAGGGACCAGGGTGACATCTGTCATCCGTCGTCCATTCTGCTTAACCACAGTGGTCTCTCCAGCTCTGGGACTCTCCTCTGACCTCTGCGTGGAGCATGCTGTCCAGCATCCTTTCCTCTCTCCATGCCCATCGGTGGGCACAGGGCCGCTTCTCCCGCCCAAGCTCTGTGTGCCCTGTCCTGGTCACACTGGACGATGACCTCCAGGCCATGGGTCGACTCCTCGCCGCACTGAGACATGGCCCGAGGAAGGGACCTTCCAATGCAAGGCCCCATGGGGTCTCTGTGAGGACTCGAAGGGAGAGAGTGCCGGAGCTGGCGGGGACAGTGGGGCTGTGTCAACCGTCCACACGTGGGCTCAGGTCTGTGCACCCCCAGGGGTGACTGCAGCCACCAGCCACGTCCCAGGAGGCCACTGGACTCTGGGCTCCCCAGGGAGGTCTTTCAGGTCCTCTAGGCACCCTGGACCCCGCCCTGCACCCCAGTGACCTCTGGAGCAGAGGCAGCAGGACTTCTGGGAACCCAGCTGCTCCCCCTAGGGCTCCCCGCCCCAGGTCTCCCCTCACCACCTCTTTGAACCCCGTGATCAAAAAGGACAACGAAGAGAGAAAGGACAGCTTTAGTGGCCAGTAGATTCAGGGGAGCTGAGAGCCCTCACATATCTGGCCCAGCAGGCTGCGGGGACAGGTGCGGGGACAGATGCGGGGCGGCTGACGCCCCAGGACCTGGGCTGTGTGTGCCCCGAGCGAGTGTGTCCAAAGCCACATCCAGCCTGCCTAAGCCGGGTCCCCACTGAGGCGCCAGCGTCCAGCCAGGCCAGGGAGGGGAGATGGGGGCTGCCCGCCCTCCACCCCGCCCATCGGGTGTCCCCCTCCGCCCAGGCGCCAGGCAGGGAGATGGTTCCCCTCCGCCCAGAAGCCCTGCATCCCGCTTGCAAACGCTTCACGCCCCATTTCCAGCAGCTTTGCAGCTACTTTGGGCCAGTCTGTGGTGCCTGGCGGGCGGGGTCCCTCTTGGTCACTCATGGGCAGGGCTCCCCTCCAGATGCTGGGGAAGTGCCCACTGCCTCCTCCTCCCCATCCCAGTTCGACCGGCTGGGTGTCTGTGCCCAGGGGTGATGCTTTTATCTATGCTTTTAGCTGCCAGGTCGTGGTGGGCATCGGTGGACAGCAGTGATGTCACTGCGGGGCTCTGTCCACTGGACCCCGAGGCTGAGCTCCACCCAGGCCGCTGTGGACCGTGCCGCTCCATCTGAAGGGGCCTGGGGGCCGTGGCCACCTTGCAGCCTCCGCATCACCTGCCGGGGCCTGGGGCCACCTCAGCTCACGGCTGGGCTGCACTTGAACTGTCCCTGGGGGTGCTGGACTCCTAAGGCCCGGGATGCTCAGCGGGAAGAGGACTGCCCACTGGCTGCAGTAGCCGTGTGCCGGCCCTGGGCAGGGGCGGCCGTGGGGAGGGGCCACTGTGCAGGTGGCCCTGGCCTGTCCAGCGAGCAGCCCATGAACGCAGACCCTGGAGCCACCTTGGCCTGGTCTCGCTCCAACCAAATAGCATTTTGATGAGTTAAGTGTGAGAGAATTAAAAACAACCAGATTGAATTTCCTTTATACACGGCCACAGGTTTGGAAGTCAAGGGAGAGCGGCTTTGGGCTAATAAAGTGCTGGGTTCTTCCGCGCGGGTGCCGGGGAGGGACTGACCCGTCCTCAGCGGTGCCCCCGGCACCAGCCTAGCCCCCAGCCCTGGGTGGGCGGCGTGGCGGGCGAGGTGGCAGGCCCCGCTCCCCAGCCGGCCCCAGGTGCTCTCCGCGGATGGTTGTGATGGTCCAGGTGCAGGAGAGTAAACTGAGGCAGGGGCGCTGGCCGTCAGCCGCAGGGCAGCCCTAGCCCCGGGCAGCACGGCGCGTGGCCCTTCCCAGCACCAGGGAGGCCTCGCTCAATGAGTGGGGGGGCTCCGCCGCAGTGGGGGGCGCTGGGCACATGGCGGCAGGGGGTGGGGTCCGGGCCAGTGGAACATTTGAGGTCATTGGAAAGGCAAACAGAATCATTAACAGATTCCAAAAATAACCCAGCAAGAGTGAGGCCCCGGAGGCTCCTCCCCGCAGCAGGGCTGCGAAGGGGGCACCGCCGTGCTGCCCGGGGGCTGGGGGCTGGCCAGGCTCCAGCCCTGTCCTGGGCCCCGCAGAGCTTTGGGGAGCCCTCGGCCCCGGGCCTTCCTCTGGCAAACGGGCCTGCGGGGTCTGGCGGGGGCTCTCGCGTGCCGTCCACCCCAGCCTGTCACAGGGCCAGCCCGTCACCGCCAGTGAGCTGCGGCACCCTCGCGGGGGCTGGCACAGGACGGCACTATCAAGTGTGCGAAGCGATGAGCTCCACACACGCAGACCAGCCCATCATCAAGATCAGGGGACCAGCCCCCATGTCACCGTGTCACCTCTCGCTCCTGTCAGCCCCACCCGTGATGCACCAGGCCCGTCGTGGCAGCAGCTATGGAAATGGACGGGACGGGGGCACCGCCTGCCACCCAGAGGGGCTCCTGGCGGCTGTGACACCAGCCCCACCGCCAAGGCGCCTCGGAGCAGTCGGGGCCGGGGATGGCGAGGCCTCAGGGGCCGCGCGTCCGGGAACGTTTCTGCTTTGCTCGTGCCTTTTGCCTTTGACAGGGATTCACGGCTGTGGGATCCACGCCACAGGCTCGTCTCTGTCAGCACTTCCAGGATGTGTCCCCACCGTCTCAGCTGCGCCCACAGTGGGCTCCGCAGCCACCCTTGCTTCTGTGTTTCCAAACACGAGTGTCTTCTTGTGTGGCTGGGCCGTGGGTCTGAATGACTTGATGAGGATCATGCTGTGCTTTTGCAAAAAGGCGGACTTTGCAACCACCCCTCCAGATAAAAACTGGATAAACCAAGGCACAGGAGCAGGCGCCACTGGCTTCCTCGCCCGCTGCAGCTCTGCCATCGCAGGCTGTGCCTGATGGACACGGGCTCCCAGGACCTGGGGAGCACAGAGACGATGGGCCGAAGGGGCCGCGGGCGGGACGGCAGGAGGGACGGGCACCTGCACTATGCTGGGCAGCGAGGCCCGGCCGTGCTCTGCGGCCCGTCTGCAGACCAGGCCGTGCATGTGACAAGCACATGTCACGCTTTCCATTTTGTGTGGCGACGCCTCTAAGTCTTCCCCCTCAGCCATTTGGTCAGACCGAGTGGGGCCAAAGCCGCTGTCCCCGCAGCCGAGATGTTCAACACGCAGCATCAGAGCCGCTCTGGTCCCGCCGCACGGGCCCCCTCTGCCAGTGGGCGGAGAGCAGGGGTGGCTGCGGGGGGAGCGGAGCCTGCCTGGCTGAGCGCCCCTCGCCCCCTGCTCGAGGGGCCTGGGGCCCGCGCAGGTGCGTGAACTGCAGGGGACACCGCAGCCAGACCCCGAGGGAAGGCTGCAGCGCTCCGGGCACTGTGCGAGACGGCGAGGTCACGGGCCCCAAAGCACTTCGGGCAGGTCAGCCAGACGGGGCACAGGGGCCCTGGCCTGGAGGGCAGCCCAGGAGCTGGGAGGCTGCCCTTGCAGAAAGGGGACAGGGGCTGGGGCTCCCCTGGGCCAGGGCCTCAGGCACTCTGACCGGCATGAGTGCCAGGATCTGGGTCCCTCCAGGGGCAGCGGGTTCGAGCCCTGGCTGGCTGGCCACCCCATCCATTACCTGGGCCTGCAGCTGCCCAGCAGCGAGCAGGATTTGGGGGCTGAATTGACTTGACTTCCCGCCTGCTGGCCTGGCTCGGGGGCTGTGTGCACCAGAAAGCAGGTGAAGAGCACCTTTGTTTTGTTAATTCTGCCCGTTGGAAACTCCGGTATTAATATTTATGAGAAATGACCTAATATCCACGCTGCCTGCCTTGTGTTTGCTTAACATATTTAACGTGATGTGGGGGCTCTGTTTACTTTTTAAACTGTCTCGGGAGGGGGCCGAGCTGCCCCCGCCCCTGTGGCATGCCCCGTCCCTCTCCGGAAAGCCGCCATCGGCCAGGGGCGCTGGGGCAGAGGGGCGGAGGGACATGTGTGCCCGGCCCAGCCCCGGGGGAGGGAAGGTGGGTTCCCAGGAACAGCAGAAAAAACATGGGAATGATTTCTGAAAACAGCTCCTCGGGAAGTTATAAGACAGCAATTTAAATAAGTGCTTTCTCCCGTTTCTCTAGAACGTAAATGTAATCGGTTTTGCCCCCAAATAGAAGGCCAGTCCTACTGTAAATTGAGGTTTTTTTCTTAAAAAAAAAATATCCCTTTTGTCCTGCATTAGCCAGTGCAGAGAAGCAGGTCTGCCCCTGGCGGTGGGCACCCTGTGTGCCCGGCCTGGGCGCTTTGACCCAGTGCCAGCGGGTGTGTGTAGAGAAGACAGGCTCTCACATTAGACCCTTACAAGCAGTGTGACATCAGACAGGTGCTGTCACCTCTCTGAGCCCCAGGTCCCCGGGGCAAAGTGGTGTGAAAACAATCCCTCTGTGGGCAGCCCACCTGGGGAGCCAGGCAGGGCGGTGGTGGGGGCCTGAAAGCCAGGGAGGGACTGGACACCCCGCAAGGCCCTGTGTGTCCACCCTGGTGTCTCGTCTGAGAGCGGTCCCATGCCTTCCCCTCTGGAATGAAGATGCCGCTCCCGGCCCTCATCACTGGCCAGAGACACGACCAGATGCTGGTCGGGCCCCGCCCCTTCGCCTCCTGGGAGAGGACAGCAGCCCTGGATCAGTCAGGCCCAGCACCCCAACACCCTCCTCGAATTACACGCTGCAGGGTGATGTCATCGCGGCCACCGGCCTGAGCCAGAGGGAAAAGAGGCCTTCTGTTTCAAACCAAGGGCAGAACAGGACAGCTTCTCGGGCCTGAGAATCCTTCTACCCTTGACTTGAAGAATAAGAGGGCAGTGCTGCTTTGTGGAAGCCTTGTGTGCCAACTAGAGATCATTTGGAAAATCTAGTGGGGAAAGAAAATATCCAGAATCCCACTCCATTATGCTACTGTCAGTATTTTCCAATACATAGCTCTACTTAGTGCCTCAGACTCTAATTTATCCACCGTCCACACATCTCTCCATCCCTCCATCCGCTCATCGATCTGTAATCCATCTAACCATCCCTCCATCCACCCATCCACCCATCCACCCACAGTCATCCATCTATCAATGCATCCACCCACCCATCTACCCATCTACCATTTATCCATCCTTCCACCCATCCACCCACCCTCTACCCTCCACTATCCACCAAACATAATACATACATTGTTTCATTCATCTATCCATCCAGATTTTAAACATACTTTCTTCTTGACTGGACCCCTCAATTTACCTAGGCATGTTTCCTAGATTTGGCATTTAAGCAGGAAAAAGAGGCAGATTGTAAACTCATGTGCCAGCAGAAGGAGGTGCGTGGGGCGGGAGCAGGGATGCAGGGCACTGGCAGCTCTGTGTGTGTGTGTGTGAGTGTGTATGCGTGTGTGTGCGTCCATGTGTGTGACAGCGCCGGGGCAGAGAGGCCTGGCTGGCCTCCTTGGAGTCTCTGGGCCCTGCTGTCGCCAGACATCCCTCTGTCTACCCCGGGCCACCTGGCTCAGGGCAGGGCCACGCAGAGCGAGATGGACGGGTGAGACCTGGCTCGTCACGGAGCCGGCGCGCGGCCGGCTGCACACATGGTCCACGTTAGGCGCCCCCAATGACTTGCGTCCATAAAGCTCCTGGCCCTGGTGGCCAGTCCCGCCCCCACCGCCAGCCCACCTCCACTTCTAATTGGGCCGCCAAGCCGTTTAATGGTGTCTGGGCGGCTCGGGGCTGCGGGCAGAACAATGCACCATTCATGTCCGAACAGAACGCCAGTGATCGGGCTAATATCTTTAAGCGAAAAAGCACGGCTTAATTGGAACAGATGCTGTAAATTCCAGTGCAAAAGGCCAGCTCCTATGTGATCTAAAGCAGGCATGTGCCAGGGGTTCGATTTTAATAGTGGCCTCTACTTTTTTATTGGCATATACAAAACTCACTAATATTCTGCACCACAGACCAGCAGTGGTCTCAGCAAACCTCCGTGGGCGAGAGGCCATCGTCAGGCCAGTGAGGCCCTACCGCCCGGCAGCAGTGGACGCGGCTCTGTCCCCTCCCCTGCCCGGGGCTGAGGCCTTGTGGCCTCCGGGGTGCCTGCGGGGCCTGCTCCAGACAGGGCCTTGCCTCAGGGCCCCCTGGCACCCGCGTTCTCTGTGGGTCCCTGTCCCGCAGACGCCCGCACTGGCTCCACACGGCGGTGATTCCGCCACACGCTCCTGCTTTTAACTGAGCGTGTCTCCCAGTCTCGAGCAGACTTCCTGAGTCGGGGGCAGCCCAGGCTGGCACACACCTTCCAGGACATCGCTGAGAATGGGTTTGCTTCCCATGCTCGCTTTCTCAGAGGGACACGCAAAGCCCAACGCTCCCTGCTGTTCTGAGGGCCCCTCGCCCTTCCTGCCCCACCACGCTCAGATGGACAGAGAATATTTCTACAAGCAGACCTCAGCCAGGGCCCCGGAAGCACCAGCTCACTTCCATTCATTCAACTGAGGCCGTTGCTGCCTGATCTGGCTGGTCAAGGTCACTGGAAAATGCCTCAGATTCCTTACAGCATTGTTCCATAACCTGAGCATGGCTTCCTGTTAACAAGGACTCCTGTTTGCTGGAAATGCTGAGATCCAGAGGGGTGTTGACAGGACTTGTCTGAAAAAAGAACTCAGGAGGAAACCTTGGATTCAAGTAGAGCCCAGGGTTTCAGTGTCTGCTGTTAGTCCACCATCTATTAATTCATCCGTCTACCATTGTCTGTCTGTCTATCTGACAATCTATCAGTTCATCTACTCATCCATCCATTCATCCATCTACCCACCCATCCATCTATCCACTCATTCATCCATCCTTCCATCCACTCATCCATTCACCCACCAATTCATCCTCCATCTTTCCTTCCATCTACCCATCCCTCCATCAATCCACTCATCCACCCATCCACCCATCCATCCAGCCACTTATCCATCCATCCAGCCACCCATCCGTCCACTCATCCCAGCCACTTACTTATCCAATCATCCATCTCTATTCATGAGAATGATCTCACATTCATGCATCTGTCCATCTTGCAAATACTTGGCCCCTACTGAGTGTCTAGCTTGTGTGGGGCACAAGGCACACTCTTCCCTGGACTGCTGAATGGGTTGGGGGTAAGCTGGGGCCTGTGCTGGTGGCTGGTGGCCAGTGGAGGTCAGAGGACCAGGGAGTCAGTGAATAAACTTTGCACACACACGAGGAAGATGAGAACGAGTCTCTGTCTAGGGCGAGACTCGCACCTGGTGGCCCTTCCCGCCGGAAAGGCTCTCCCCACCCGCTTCAAGCCCCCCTAGAAATCCCTTCTCAGGCGCTGAGCTCTGGAAAGCCTCCAGGTAATTAGTGAGCGGAGAGGAGGGGGGCTTAACGCCCAGGGAAGTGAGAGTCAGGGGCCATTAACCAGAGGTGGCCCAGGCTCCACAGCCTTCCTCTCCATCGGTCGAGGACTTCTGCTTCCCCACAGCCCCAGGCGAAGGAAACATGGGCCAGCAGGGTGGCCTCAACTGAGCCCTCCCATGGCCCCTGCTGCCTGACCCCGTCCTCCCAGCACCAGGGGACTCATTCAGAGTCACACGGGGTTCAGCGTCAGCTATGGCCACGGCTCCGGTGACCCGACCCTCAGCCCAGCGGGGTGAGCACTGGGCGCTCCGGAGGGGTCCTCTGGTGGGTGGGGGCAGGGACTCGCAAGTCACTGAGGCTGGGCGGCCGGGGCATCAGGGGCGCCCCGTGGGGAATATACCCAGCACGCACGTCCCCGAGGCCCGCTGCAGCCCTGAGTGCGACGGCGACGAGGAGATGAGGAGCGGGCCTGGTCCAGGGCGGTAGGCAGGGCGCCTTCCATGGAGAACGGGGTCTGGGCTGTCCCGGGCATCCCCTCAGGGTTCTTGAGCCTCCAAGTACATAGAGAACAGGGGGCGAACCCCCCACACCCTGCCGGGTGCAGGCCGGGCACTGCCGTTTCGCCCGGCTCCTGGAAGCCGGCCTCCAGGGGTGCCTGCCCGCTTGAAGGAAGCACGAGTCCTGGGCGCGGGTCGGGTGCGTGCGAGCTGCAGTGGACAGGCCTGCACTCGCCTTCTCGGCTGCACACCTGCGGCCGCATCGCCCGTGTTTGGGGTCAGGGGGCGGATGGCAGGACCCCCGCTGGGGGTCTCCGGCAGGCAGTCAGCGTGTCGGCCGGATCGCACTCCCCTCTGAATTTGGGATCTTTTTTCAAGCTTGCATCTGTTGGCAGAAACCAGGTCCTCGTGGTCGTGGAAGGGAGGTCCTTGATTTCCAGCTGGCCGGCGGCCAGGCCTGTCCTCGAAGCTGCTCGGTCCTGGCCCCGGGGACCTCTCCTCAGAGCTGGCAACAAAGACGAGCCCTCTGGCCTAATCTCCCGCACCTCCCAATCTCTCTGCCAGAAGAAACTCCCTGATCTGATGTGTGAGGCCCACCCAGCGGGGAGCTCCCTGTCAGCCAATCGGGCGCTTCACTCACACCCAGCGGTGGACCTGCCGGCTCCCATGCCCCCCATCGTGGGTGGGGGCGCTGGGGGCGGAGTCTCCTGCTGCCCCGTGGGAAGCCGCTCTAGTCTGGGGGAAGCGTGGGCTCCGGGCGAGGCAGCACCCAGACGGGGTGTCTGCTGACGGCAGCTGAGTTCCGGGTGTGGGCTCGGCGCGCGCCCTCGGGGACTCGTTGTGGGGCAGCGACCGCACGGCTTCTGGACAGTGGCCTGAAGGGTGTTCCGACTTGTCTTGTGGCCTCTGTCCTGCGTACACATGTGACTGCGATCTGGAGTCTTCTGGCATCGGCCGAGGGTCATGTCCTAGAGGCGGTGAGACCAAGATGAAAGTGGCCGGCCCCAGGGACGTCTGGGAGGGACACGGCTGCCGGCACGGACGGCCGCCCCTCGTGGGGAGGACTGGCCTCCGATGCGTTCAGACCACCGACTTCTCCTGCCCACGGGCTCCAACCGAAGCCCAGTGACTGCTCGGGTCAAATGGCTTGAATCACACTCCTGAGTTCCGCTGAGAAAGCCAGCTTGGTGACGGCATCTCATCTTCGTTTCTTCTTTATTTCCGCGTCTTTTGCGTGGCTAGATATTATTTTAGCTGTATTTTTTACGATTTAGAATGTTTGCATGTGAGTTTAACCTCTGATTTTTCCCTTCTTGTATTACTATCCTCGTCTGACACAAGAGACGTTAGCTTTACTCAGTGATGGGGGAGGGTGTTTCTTGTTTACATTTTTTGTGACCATCTGTTTAAAACTGGGATTTTGTATTTATTGAATATGTGGGGACGACTCTCTAAAAAGCTCGGATGGTGTATTTTATGGATGTCTTTGGAATCACCTTTAATGGTCAATGATATTTTCCGGACATATACGTTTCTCTTTTACTTCGTCGGCCCGGCCCTCGGCCCGGGGTCTTGAACACTCCCCCTGGTCTGCACCTCAGCCGTCTTCGCCACCCGAGCCACAAGGGCGTGGGCATCTTTTCTGAACTCAGTGATGAGCTCACCCGTTTTCCCAGTGATGAGCTTTTTCTGCTCCTAAGTCCCATCCGGGAACCTGCCCTGTATTATTTAGCTGTCGGTCTACTGGGCCTGCTCTGGTCAGAGACAGTTCTTTCCTCTCCAAAGACCTGGACACTTGAGGGACACAGCTTGGGTGTCTTGAAAAAGTCCTTGAATTTGTTTGGTTTTCCTGTGATCAGGGGGAGGGTATGGGTTTGGGGGGAGAAATTCGCAGCGACGATCTGCCTTTGTGAGTGCCTCTCCTGACGGGGGAAGCTCACCCCGATCTTGGGGTGACGGCGGTCTCTGCCCATTTGTCACTGTAAAGGCACCGTGTTCTATGTGCCGTTAATGAAGGGCTGAGGGGAAATACTTTGAAGCTATGCAAACCCCCTTTTTCTTCTTCACCTTTTACCCACTAATTTTAGCTGCCATCGATGGATCTTCCCAACAGCAATTACTACGCTAGCTTCCTAGTGGGGACTTTTTGTTTCCCTCCATTCATTCTGCATTTATTAATTGAAATGTTTCTGTAGGGAAGAGCTGGCTACACTCCCACACTCGTTTATTGATTCAGTCACTTGGTTATGGACTTGCGAGTTTAATCTAATACTATCATTATTTAATATATTGCCTTTTATTATTACAGCGTGCTGTTTATTAGATTATCATGGATAGCAAATTGCTCCAGCTCTGGCCACTGAGAGCTCTTTTCAAGTGCTTTTCCCTTCTTTGTTTGGACTCAACTCACTAGCTAGTGTCTTTCATTTCAAGCTGAAGAATTCTCTACTTTTCTTGCGGGGCAGGTATGTTAGTGATAAGTGGTTCCATTCTCTCTAAGAGTGTCTTAATTCGTTCTTAAATTTCAAAGAATTGTTTTTCGGGACGCAGATTTTTGGTCAGTAGTAGGTTTCCAGCAGCCCCTTAAATATGTGACCCCACAGCCTTTTGGGCTGCCTGGTTTCTGATGAAAGGCCAGCTGTCAGTCTTACTGAGGATTCTCTTTAAGCAATGAGCTGCTGCTTTTCCCTTGCAGCTCTCAGATTGTCTTTTGACAGTTTTATTATAATTAAAATGAGGGGTAACTAGAGTTTATTCTCCTTAGGAGTCATTGAGCTTCTTGGGGCCATTATTTACCGAGTTTCTCCCTGCCCCGTTCTCCCTCTCCCTCTCCCTCTGGGTTTCCATTGCTGCCCTGTTGGTGGGGCCCCGTTTATCCTTCCTCATTCTTTTCCCTGGCCGTTTCTTAGAGCAGAGGCTCTCAGCTTACCTAGTTTCAAGTTCACCGATGTGTCCTCATGCCAGCTCAGAGCTGCTGCGGAGTCCGCCCAGTCATCGTTTTCAGTTACCGTCCTTTCCAACTTCAGAAATTCTAGTTGGTGGTTTTTGATAATTTCTCACTTGCATTCTCTCTGCGGTGGGATGTCTCAAGACATGATTTCCTCTCGCGCTTTGAACGCACTTGTACCGATCGACTCGAATCTGTGTCCAGTAACTCCAACGCCTGAGCTTCCGCACAGGCCGTGTCTGTCGATCGCTTTCCTTCCTGTCTGGGTCCCACGGACCGGTAGCTTCACGTGTCTCATTTTTCTCTTTTAAAAACAAGGACATTAAATAACAGGGCGTGGCCATTCCGGGAAGGGATGCCACCACCTAGAGCTGTTGGCATTTGCTGAGCCTCCTAAACACAATCCAGTCAGTGTCTATTCTTTGTCACGTGCGCCACGCAAGTCACTGCGCGGTTTCGACAGATTTACCTCGAGCCGATCGGTGTCTCGGACGTGGCTGAAGGGGACGTCAGCGCCCCAGGAGGGAGGTCACGGCTCTGCCCGTCCCCACTTTGGAGGGGTCTCCATGCCGTGCACGAGTGGAGCTTCCTACGTGCCAGGAACGTGTGGGCGCCTCCTCGTCCTGCGGCAGTGGGGCTGCTGGTCTTCACAGCTCTCACGGCCTCAGCCTGCTGGTGTCCAGCAGCTGGGAGCGGAGGATGAGTTGTGCAGGCCAGAATGCCCAGAGCTCTCTCTTCTTACCAAGGCGCAAACCTGTTGCTGGGGCCTTTGGTGAATGCCGGAGTTCAAAAGAGAAAGCTGGTTTCAACAATTCTGTGATGTTCTCTGAGCTTTGGTGGAGGGGCAGCTTCGGAGGGCCCGGCCCCACCGTTCTGGCAAAGCCTCTCTTTAGGGGAGACTTTAAAAATGTCCATCTCAGTCCAGATAAAGGCGACGGGCTTCTTCCTTCTCGAGTGAGTGGCGGCAGTGTGTTAACCGCCACTCCTTTCCCGGGGCCGCTGCCGCCAAGACCGTGGCTGCATGCAGACTTTCAGCTCCAAAGTCACCCTCTGGTGCCCAGCGCCTCCTTCCCTGTCTTGGGAACCCAATTTAAGCCCCTTGATGTCAAGACCAGCATCTGGGAGCCAGCCCCCAGGCAGCCACGGCATTAGCTCACCTCAATTACTATTTCGAGTAATGTTACTCATTTTGGGGCCCCTGGAAATTTCCATGACTCTTTCGCGAGCTCAGCTCTCCATTTAAAGGACAGTATCACACTTTCACCTGGCATTTCTGAGCTCTGTTTTAAAGCAGGCGTGTTCTCGGTTATCTGCTGAGGACCCTCTGCGCCCACACTCACATACACACACATCCGCCACCATCCGGACGCAAGTGGAAGCAAGAAGTACGGAGACAAGGCCGAGCCAGGGAGGCCTTCCCCGCCAGCGCTGAGACGGCGCGGTCCATAGACCAAAGTCTGGCGGAGGGACTGTCTGTCCCCAGAGCCACATGCTGACCCCTGACTCCCAGGTGGAGCGTCAGGAGGTGAGGCCTTGATGGGGTGACCAGGGCATGGGGTGGAGCGCCAGGAGTGGGGTCAGTGCCCTCATCACGGGGACACACCGAGCTGGACCCCCACCTCGGCCCTTCTGCCCCTGTGGATGGTGAGAAGACGGTCTGTGAGCCGGGTGAGAACCGTCACCTAACACCGAATCTGCCACCGACTCTGTCTTGACCATGACTTCCAGCCTGTCTGAGCGGGGGTGCTGGGCCCGCCCTGGGTCTCAGGCTCGGCAGTTCTGGGACCTGGGCAGCGAGCCCCCACTTCACTCCATGTCTGTGTCCGAAGCTTGTACACCTGTGACATCAGTGACCGCCCAGTCGGACAGAGGGGATGGCCTGCCAGAGGTCGGAGTGACATGTTTCCCAGAAGCTGCTCTGTCTAAGAGGCCCCCTGGGCAGGGTGCGGGTGGGACCGCTGAGGGTGCTGTTCTCTGGACAAAGTGTTTGGGGGCACCCGGTGCAGACACCGTCTTCCCTGCCAGCATGTGAGCGAGAGACACAGATGTCCACGCAGTCGCGCCTCTGTCCCCGCTTTCCAGCCGTGCTGTGAGCTCTCCATCCAGGGGGACTGAGTGGGATCACGCGTCGGACACGGCCCTGATTTCGCTCCAGTGGTTGTCAGAGGGCAGAGTCCGCGGCACAGAGCCAGCTTTCTGCCTCGGTGTCGCGGTCCTCGCCAGGGCAGAGCGAGTGCCTCTGAGCAGGCCCACGGGGGCGCTCGGGCCGGGGCTCCAGGAGGCCCCCCGGGCTCGTTGCCGGGGCCCAGGGCTGCCCGAGAACCCACTCGCGCTCCGGAGGGCGTGCAGCATTGCGAGTTCTTCCAGATGCTTCCTTTGTGCCAGTCGCAGGGTCTGCAGGCGCTGTCCACGAGGCCAGCCGGACGGGGCTGGGATGTGTGGCTACCGGGGTGTCCAGCCGCCTCCGGGGTCTGCGCAGCATCTCGGAACATGAGCGGCCCTGCAGAGACCGGGGGCCGCTAGGTCCCCTCAGCCGATCCCACGGTCAGGGCACCTGACATCCGGGCAAGGCCGCAGCATGGAGCCAGAGTGACCTTCTGGAGAAGCAGGGACGGGACACTCCGCGGATGTCAATGGGGTGGTCGCCCTACGCGGCGTCCATGCGGGCCCAGAGCATCTCCTACGGTCACCTGGATGGCTCCTGTCCTGTCCTGGGTCTCCGTGGGTGTGGCCTCAACTCCTGGGGGCACGGACAGAGGGTCAGTGTGCAAACCTCCTCCGCCACAGACCCAGGAGGCTCCTGACACCGCCCTGCTCCGCCTCCCCCGCGGCGCCCCCGTCTGGCTGGCCTGCAGGGACAGGCCCCTCAGAGCTGAGTCCAGGTCCTGTGCATCTATGCGCCCGTGGCTTTGGCCCTGCCCACTGATGGTGAAAGCTGGGCACCGCTGTCACCCGCGCCGTGTGAAGGCGGGAGCCATGCCTGCCCAAATCACGATGCCCTGACTCCTCTCCGGGCCTGCAGCTGTCCCGGCAGGAGCAAGAGTGACCGGAGGCGCTGTCCTGACTCAGCGGCACTCGTGGAGGCCTGTGTCCCGGGCACCGCAGCCTCCAGGCCCCAGCGCCAGGAAGCCCACATCCAGCGAGTCCCTCGGGCCGAGCGAGGCCCCTGCACCCGGCAGCTCCGGTAACTCGGGTCACCACCCCCGCCGGCCTGCCTGTGTCCTCGGAGCCTCCACCACTCGGCAGGCCTGTCTGAGGGACGGGTATGGGTCCTGTCAGAGCTCAGCTGTCCCGTCCCCTCACTGTGGGGCACCGTGGACGCCTGCGCCCCGTCACAGCCCTTCCCTGTGCGGAAACAGTGCTGTGTGGCCAGTGTGCCACCAACAGCTGGTTGGCATCTGAGGGAGGGCATGGTGACAGGGCTGGGGTCAGGCTCCGACAGTGAGTGGGGGGCGCAGAGCAGCTGCGTACCCGTCCTCAGGAGCCAGCACCTACCGCCTGGGCCACCCAATCCGTGGCTCTGTCCCCATCCACATGGCTGCAGTTGGGCCGGCACACGGTTCTGTCCTGTCCCCGGGTGGGGTCCACACATCTTGTCTGTGAGTGTGCCCTTACCTGGGGCCACACTCTCCACACAGCTGGGGTCCCAGCGCTGGCCCCGAGTGCCGCTGCTAGGGAGAGGTCCTGCCCTCTTCTAGCCCACAGTGACCGTCCTCTAGCTGGCTGTGCCCATGTCCTCGCAGAGGAGGAAGGAGCCTGAGTGCCCCCGTTCTTTATTCCGCTTCTCCCTCATATGAACACACAGCAAGAAGGCGGCCGTCGGCCGGCCAGGACGGAGCCCCCTCCCTTCATCGTGCGGCCCCTCCCACGCACCACCACCTGGCGGTGATTTGCTCGTGCCCCCACCGGCCCTGCTCACCGCCCGGTCCCCCAGGACCCCAGGCCTGGCAGCGCTCCATGAAGCCCCCGAGTCGAGTCGGGGTGGTCCAGGGGTGGGGAGCAGCGCATAAGGGATGAGGCAGGAACTACCTTTTAAACAAGGCACCACTGCTGAGCAGTGGGCGGGGCCCCTGCACTCAGTCTCGTCCTCGGTGAGGGCCAGCGAGACCCGGCCTCGGGCCTCGGCCCCATCGGGCTCCCTGTCCCGGGGAGCTGCCTCACTGGCCGGTCGCGCCGCAGGGGCGCTGGGGAGAGGCCGTGTGTGGGGCCTGTGAGCCCCGGCCTGGGAGAGTGGAGCGCAGTGTGGCATCTGGGCTGCTCTCTCCAGAGCTGGGAGGACAGGCGGGGCGGCGGGGAGGAGGAGGCGTCTCCGTTCTTCCACTGTGACTATCTTAGACACAGGCGCCCAGAGGACAGGTCTCCCAGCAGGGTTCCGACTCCCAGTCGGGCAGCCAGAGACTCTGACCCATGCTTGTCCCTCTGCCGCCGTCAGCCCGGCCAGAGCGGCCAGCCGTGTGGTGGAGGCCATGTGGGCGCCGCCCTGGGAGCTGGGGCGTCAGCCCTGCCGTCTGTGGGCCAGGCTGGGGGCGCCGGAAGGGGTTGCCAGCTCGGCAAAGACAAGACCCAGTGACACCGAAGTGGGGACGAGCCAGGAGGCCCGTGTGTGCAGGTAACTAGCAAGATGCAGCCGAGAGTGACCAGAGAAAGCGCGCACGCGTGTAGTGTGTGCACGTGTACCCAGGCACACACAAGCACACACGCACACGCGCACATGTGCACACACGTGTGTGCGCACCCCCAACTCACCTGTTACTCAGCTGCTGCTGGTAACAGGGCTGAGCTCTGCACGTGTCCCGGGTCCCTTGCAAGGGGCTGAGGACATGTCTCCAGTAACGTGAGCAGGGACCGTGTCTAGAGGCCAGGCAGCCGCACCCCCACCCTGGCCTCCATGTCACCCCCTGGCCACCTGCACACCGGCTGTGATCTCAGGGCTAGTGGGGTTCAGGGAGGCGGCGGGCCACCCCACAGCCACCGCGACGTGCATGGACACTCCGTCTGCTCTGTTCAGCTGGTGGGGACAGGCCGACCTGCAGACGTCAGCTCACTTCCAGGCAGAGTTAGTGAGGGTCACGCCCAGCCCTCAGGGTCCACACGTGCCCCCACGGACGCTGCCCAAGCGTGCAGACGAGGGGCGCTGAGAAGGGTCTGCGGGACAGTGGGACCCGACGCCACGACACTGCTTTTGCCAGAAGCCCTGAAGAAAGAAACGAATCCGCCACCCACACAGGAGGTGCAGATGGCAGACCCGGGCCTCGGGGAGGAACCGGCCTTAGTGACCCCTCCCGAGGCCCCGCCCGCGGCTACAGCGCCCGCGAGACTCCCCTCGGGATGGAGACGCACCGTGTGATGTCCTGCTGTCAGGAGGGGCCCGGCACAGCGAGCTTCCCCGCGGCTCATCTGCCCGCCATCTCTTCTTGGTTCATCATCCCCCATCCCAGCCACCCTGGGCGGGGAAATGGGGAAATGGGAGATGGAGCCCCAGGAACCACAGACCAGGCCACAGTCAGGTGATGCTCACACCTTCGCGGTCAGTGGGGGCAGAAGGGATGTGGGGATGTCCCTGAAGGTGGGGCTGCCTGGGCCTGGTCACCCAGAGGGCAGGCCTGTGACTGCAGGTCGGCCTGTCCCCACCAGCTGAACAGAGCAGACGGAGTGTCCATGCACGGGTGGGGGTGCGGCTGCCTGGCCTCTAGACACGGTCACAACTGGACTTTAGTCTCCTGAAGGGGGCGCCGCAAAGGGTGGCAGTGCGATGGCAGCCCCTGAACACTGCTAAGGTGCTGTGGTCACTGAGATTCCATCTACAGTGGCTCCGAAACCCACCCCTGGTCCCTGTGTCCGTCCCCATCCCCGTCCCCATCCCCGGCCCCGTGCCCGGCCCCGGCCCCGTCCCCGTCCCCGGCCCCGTGCCCGTCCCCGGCCCTGTGCCCGTCCCCGGCCCTGCCCCTGCCCCTGGCGCCGCCCCGCGACAAGGGCTCCCCACTGCGCACAAGCCACCCGCGATGATCCTGCTTCTGGCCCCGCCTGGGAGCCGTCGCCTGCGTACCTGGGGATGTTTCCTGCGGGCCCACCCTGCCTGCGTCTTTCTAGAGAAAGCCTGTCCCCAACCCGACACCCCTGGCCTTGCTGGTGCAGAGAGAAAGCCCCTGGGGAGAGCTGCGGGGAGCAGGGTGGGAGGGGCCTGTGCCAGACGACGTGTGGGGGCGGCCTCCCCTCCCCGCTCGGAGGAGGACACTGGACGCTCCTAACATGGAAGAAACAGCGGTGGGGACGGAGAGGCGGCCGCCAGAGGAAAGCCGGCCGGCGCATGTTTCACCCCCGCGGTCGCAGGCCTCACTGGGCACCTGTGCGCCGAGTCGCCAGGACGATGGTGGGCGCCTGCCAACGCCCAACGCCCCAGAGCCCGGCCACGTTCTGTGACCCGGGAAGGAAACCCAGGAACCCGACCCAGCGCCGTGCGCGCTTGCGGTTCTGGAGGCCAGAGTCCAGCCACGCCAGGCCCGGTCTCTCTGGGGCCAGAGGGGCAGTCTGCTGAGGCCTGTCTCCCGCCCCTCGTGTCGCCAGCGCCCCCGACTGATGTCCACGTCACTGCTGCCTCCATGGTCACAGGGCCTGCTCCCGAGTGTCCCGGTTCCGTCTGCGGACACCGGTCATCGAGAGGGCCATTCTTGTCCCTCTGACCTCCTCCGAGCTGATTGCACCTGCACAGATCCTCCTTCCGAACAAATAAGGCATTTTCGGAGGTTCCGGGAGCACAGGAACCTTTGGGGGGGTGGTGCCGGGGGTCCATCCCAGGACACACAGGTTTGCAGTCCTTCGGAAGGCAGCCGACCCTCAGCCCCACCCCGGTCCTGGGCTCCAGCCCCTGGCGGCCTGGCGGCCTTTGCTCCTCATCAGGCTGGAGGAGGAAGGGCCTTGGCACTGCGCCCACCGCTGGGTGGGGTGGGAACCAGGCGGTGGAGCAGATCATGTGGCAGGTGACTCTTCTGCAAGGAGATGCCTCCACCTGGGAGCCGAAGGGGTCTCCCCCGCGGCTGGACGAGGGCCGCTCTGCGTGCACCGTGGGAGGCAGCCTCCCGGGACAGGACTCCCTGGAGAGGATGGGTGTGCCAGGTGCCGGGCATCAGAGCCAAGCCTGCGTCTCTGCCGCCGGGGAGAGCCGCGCGGGGCGGGGCGGGGCGGGGCGCACGGGGCAGGGCACCAGCCCCCCGCCGCACAAAGCCTTTCCCCTCTCTTGGCTGGAGTGCGGCCCTGAATGCAAAGAGTTCTTTCAACGTTGGATTTTAAATGATTTGAATTAAATCTGGGCCCTCCCGGGCCGCCTCGCCGGTTATTCATCACCGGCTGAGAGCAGAACACGCATCTCCAGGGACGCCCCGCGGACGAACCGCGGCAGAGGCTCCGGGAAGCCAGCTCGCCACTCCGCGCACTTGTTCATTTGCTCTGGCTTTCCTCTGGGTAATCACTTTAATACACTTGAAAATAAACCTTTTCCCCACAGAAGCAGGGCGATTTTCCCCCCTATTTAGCAAACATGGATTTTTTTCCCTCCCCCAGCGTGGGGCCTGCAACTAACAAGCGTCCTTTTGTTGCAACCGCACCCCCGCCGCGGACAGTTCCCCGGGGCGCCAGCAGGGGGCAGGGGGCGCTCTCCGTTGAGGCCGTGGCCGACTGGCCAGGGGCCTGGGGCCAGCGCGGTGAGGGTGACCTCAGTACTCAGGAGGCCTATCGGGGCTGGGCCGCCCCGCCTGTGCCCGGAGGCCCAGCCCCCTTTGTGTGGTGGCTGCCTTGGGCCAAGATAAAGTTTTGAAGCCACAGAATTGTCAGTGGCGGAGCTTAAAAACCCGCTGGAGCATCCCCAAGTCTCCCAGGGACGCCAAACAGCCGCGCCCCAGCAGGGTGACCCCCGGGTGACTGCGCCCTGGCACCCTGCGATGGGACTGCCTGCTCGCAGCCCCAGCACCGCCTCCTTGGGCTCCGAGCCCTCTAAGGAAGGCGTGACCGCTGACCACAGAGGGGCTGGGCCAGACCACAGTGCTTGGGCTGGAGCTGTAAATGGAGGGCAGCCTCTGTCCCCGAAGGGGCCACTTCCAGTGGCTCTGCGACCCTGCCTCCTGAGCAGCGCTGACCAGGGGCAGCGGGAGGGTGGGACCACGTTCTGAGTTTCGCTTCTGGGAAAGGGGGTGGCTTCCATCCTGGATGTCATTCTCTTCCTCTCCCTCTCCCCCTGTGCCTCTCCCCCGTCCCTCCCTCTCCCCGTCCCTGTCTCTCCCCTCCTTCCTCTCCCTCCCTCCTCTCCTGACCATCTGGGGACCCCGAGTCAGAGGTGCCTGGTGGCTGTGTGGACCCCAGACACTCAGAAGCTGGGAGCGGTGCGTCTGGTTTAGGCTGCTAAGTGCTCGCCGTGCCTTCAAGCAGTGGTAGGCAGCGGCGCCTCTCTTCTGCGTGGACTGGGCTGGCGCCCCGCGAGGCTGGGGCACCCACCTTTGCTCACTTCTTTACCCCGAGCAGCCAGCCTCCCTGGAGCCGTGATGGTGAACGGAGCCCCGGGTCTCACGTGAAGGTCCCTGCCCTCTGTCCCCATGAACATCACCGGGTTTGGCTCTGGGGTCTTAAATATAGTTATGAGAGGGTCCCGGTTTGGGCCTGAACCCACCAGGACTGGGTCCTTACAGAAGGAGAGATGTGGCAGCAGATGGACCAACCCGGGGAACACCAGGCGAGGGTGGGGTGATGCGCACGCAGGCCCCCTGGAGTGGGGAGAGGCTGGGCATCCCGCCGCGTCCAGGATGCTGAGATGACCGGCGTGTCCTCAGTTTGTGCTGGAGCGGCGGCCGTGAGACCGAGGCAGCGGCAGACCCCTCACTGTGACCTGGGCGGGCTCCACAAACACAGAGGGAGACCTTTGGATGCTGCCCTCCGCCTTCCCAAGGGCTCAGGCCGGCGGGGGGTGTGGGGAGGGACCCCCAGCGCCCCCCCGCCCAGCTGGGCCATCTCCCCGGCCAACCACCCTGCAGGATGGACAGCAGCTACGCTTGTGGGAGATGGAAAGCCAGATGACCCCCACCAAGGGAGCCCCCATGGAGGCTGGGGGGCAGGTGAGCTGCCCACGGGCTCTCCCTGAGGGGCGGACCTGGGCGGCAGCCCGTTCTGTGGGAAGACCTGCTTCTGGGCATTTCTGCGTGTCCTGTGCAGAACGCCGGGGAGGGTGTCTCCTTACTCTGCTCCCTGCCTTCATTCCTTTGACGAGTCTCTGACCTCTGGGCAGCATGAGAAGAAAGCAGACTTCTCCCGCGGACCGTCCTGTCCCGGCCTCCTCACTGGCCCGGCCGCAGAGGCCGGCTCACCGCTGCTGCCAGCGGTCTCGTCCACCCCATCCATCCTGCCAGGTCTGGGCACAGGGTGTGGGACAGGCAGGGCCCGTGCCCCCCATAACTCTCCATGGACGGGAGGAGGACTTGGCCCAAGTCCCCAACTGGAGGGCATGAAGCCCGGGCCCCCCGCCACCCTGTCCCCTGCCCCTTCTGGCTGTGCCTGTTCCCTTGACCTGGGTCCACGCCGTCCCCACCTGCCCTGCAGGCGTGGGTCCCCACATTGCTATGTTGAAGCCCCAGAGTGATGGCATCAGGAGGCGAGGACCCTGGGAGGTGACAGAGTTAACGAAGGTCAAGAGGGTGCCCCCAATGGGATTAGCGCCCGGATAAGACGAGATGGCGCTGGCTCCCCAGTATGAGGACACAGAGAAGGGAAGCGGCCGTTCGTAGCAGGAAGAGGCTCTCTCCAGACACCAGAGCTGCGGCCCCCAGTCTCAGGCGTCAGGACCCTACCGCGTGGTGAGACACAGGGGTCCGCGGTTCCAGCCGCAGTGCGTGCTGTCCTGTCAAGGCGGCGTGAGCGAGGAGCCCCAGCCCGCGCTGCCACGGCCCCCGCGCGTCTGAGCCAGGCCTGGCCTCTGCTCACGCACCTGGCCTGTGCGGGAAGCTGAGAAACCGTCCGACATCCCGCGAAACGCCCGGGCGGCTGCAGTTACCCCCACCCGCGCCTCCACTGGGAGCCTGTCCTGGGGCTGCCTTTCCTGCCGCCGCAGAGCCGGGCTCCACGAAGCGGGTGGTGCGGCCTCACGCGGCCTCTTCCCCACGCGGCCTGCCTCCTTCCCCAGCCGGGGGTGTCCCCGGAGCCGCTGGGCGCCCGAAGCCTGTCTAGAGCTGCTTCCTAAGCTCCCGGAGTATCGCTCAGTGCCATCCCGCCTGTCCCCAGATTATGACCTCCGTCGGAACTGTGAGGGCCAGGCCTGCCCCAAGCCGGGCAGCGCGGGAGCCAGGCTCCCGGGACCCTGAGAGAGGGGCCATCAGGCTGTTCCTCGTGAGCCAGCTGGCTGCACAGGAACTTGGAACAGTGTTAGCAATGGCAGGGATTGCTCAGACCGTACTGAAGCCCTGAGGTCACCAAGGAAGGAGGCGGACAGGGACCAAGGACATGCTCATTTCAGTCACTAGGAGGAAAGACGGGCGGAAAGGAGGGCGAGGGGGAGGAAGAGTCACTGAGGCCGGATGCATTGGACAAGAGATCGGACAGGTGGCTGTGGATGGATAGTTGGCGGATGAGGAGGTGGCGGGCTGCTTCGACGACAGGAGGATGGATGAGTGGGTGGGTGCAAGGACAGCGCTTGCTGGACGGATGCAGGAAGGCAGGAGAGATGAATAAACAGGATGACGGTGGATGGCTAGCGGAGGTTGAGTAGGTGGATGATGGATGGATGATGGATGAATGATGGGTGGATCATGGATGGATCATGGATGGATCATGGATGGATTAGCAGATGGGTGGGCGGATGGATGGGTGGAATAATATATAGACAGGTAATAAAATTTCCATCTCAAATATTTAAAAGAGTCAGGCTACCAAGTAGAGGCTGAGGGCTTTGGGCTTCTTGGGGTGCTGAGGCAGAGAGGTGGGCGAGAAGCCATCACTTAGGCATCCTGCAAGCAGCCGTGGGCCTGGACACGCCACAGACTCCCTCACACACGTGCACCGCCTTTCTCTTGCAAAAGCAATGCCCGCTTGCCTCCTGCTGTCGCCCTGTCCCTTGGGCTGCCGCCGACCCTGGACAGGCCTCAGTGAGTGGGATCTGGCGCCAGATGCCCGGCACTCTGATGAGCACTCTGTGGGCATGATTGGCTGGGGCTCTGGGCACCGTGACGAACGGAACCAGGGATGGTGGGGCAGAGGGGCAGCCCCCACTAGGGCTTGGTGGCCTGGGTGCTCAGACAGGGAGGAGGAAGTGGGGCGCCTGGCAGATCAGGGCACCCCGACCCAATCCAGGGCCTGGCCGCCCCGTCACATGGAGCAGAAAGGAGAGCAGCCTTCCTGTCGGGAGAAAGGCTGGCCCCTGAGTCTCACGGGTGAGCCCTGCCTCCAGGGAGACGGGGTCCCAGCTGCGTGCCCATAAACTTGCTCCGGTGGTTTAGGAGGCAGGCAGCACGGGCGGGGGCACTCGGCTGCAGAGGCGCCCGTGCGCGGCGTTCACCCTTCGCAGCCAGCGCTCCACTGCAGTGTTTGTCACGTGGAGTGGGAGCCCTGCAGGGACAAGGACACCTGTGGGCAGCACGTGGGGTGTGGGGGTGTGGGGGCAGGACTGCAGCCTCGGGGTGGGGGCGCCCAGGAGCCCTTGCTGGGCGGGCCAGCACCCGGCATCTCCGTGGCCTCTGTGTCATCCCCACCTGGAACATCCTCGCCTCCCGGTGCTGGGTCCAGCTTCTCTGGTGGACACCCCTCAACTCACAAGCTCCAGGGTGGAAGGCAGAGCCCCCGAGCCGGTCTGGCTCTGACTGCAGCCCCGACGCGACGCCCAGGGAGCCGGTCTGTGTCATGTGGTGAATGGGCAGAGTCTGCTGGACAGAGCACCAAGGGGCAAAGTGCAACCTAGCCCTGGGCCTGCTCTGCCAGGCGGGGGACCCCGCCACCTGCCTGGGGTGGCCCAGTGGGCCCAGAGGCAGCAGAGGGCAGCCCTCCAGACTCAGAAGCAGGGGAGACATAGGATGAGGCCCGGTGGAGGCCACATCTTCGCTCGGGGCCCTGCCTATGACCCCCACGTCCCCTGCTCAGGTACGGGGGACCAAGCCAGGATTCTCAACAGCCACACCTGCAGCGCGCAAGGCGGGTGAAGGCCGGTATCCGAGGTTGGCCCCAGGGGAACGCGGGACACACCCCAGACCCAGCTGGTGGAGGTGGACTGGTTACTGGGTATCCAGCAGCCTTGGAATTCACCTAACGAAATGGTCAATCCAAGCTTTGTGCAAGAGTCTTTTATAAGCATATTATTTCTTTTGCTCGCATCCCTGTTTGCCTTTTAGGACCCTGAGATGGGCCTCAGTCTGCATGCACCGTCCTCCACAGTGTCCTGGATTTGCAAGAGAATCTGTCCTTTTCTCTTCTGTCCCGGCAAATCCAAATGCCCCTGGCCCCTGGCCCCCCATCCCAGGCTCCCAGCCACCATCCCCTGGTCCTCTGGCCCCAGCCCCTGGCCCCCAGCCCGACCCGGCAGTGAACGTCTAACCCCTCCACGCATCACCGCCGCACGGGCGCCCTGAGGGCCCGGACACCCCGAGAGCAAATTCCTGTGGGTGCTGCCCGAGACTGGGCCACGCTGAGCCTTCTGGCAAACATCTTAGGAAAACCTGAGAGGCTGGTGCTTGGGTGGCTGAGCCTCTTGCGAAGTGAGCAGGCTGGAGCCCAAGACGCAGGTCCTCCTGACCCCACAGCCACCGCCGAGTCCGAAAGCGCCCGACCTCGTGCCTGCGATCTGGCTGTGACCCGCGTCGAGGTCAGCTCAGGGCGCCACCGCGGGCCTCTGGGAAAAGCCTACAGTGAGACCAGGTTTTATTGACTCCCACCTGGGGTTCAGCCCTGTGGGTGCCTCAAAACCACACATCCGCACCATAGGTCTAACCAGGTCTACGGCACGTGTCTACACTGCAGGTCCTCACACGTGTCCACTGCACGCAGCCAGTTCCTCCTCCCCGTGGGTCTAGGAGGCGGCAGGACATTAGGAGGGAGCAGAGGCGGCGGCAGGGGCTCTGGAAGGCATGGCCTGGAGCAAGTCCGCTGGAGAGCTTTCTGGAAGAGGCGCAGGAGGCGACGGGCCGGCCGGTGTGTGCATCCAGCAGGGAATCACCCGAACTTCTCCAGACCAGGTTCGCCCGGAGCAGAAGGCCAGTCGGGGTCTGAGCGTCCGGCACCTGAGGTGTGGGAACTGAAGCCTGGCGTGGAGCCCCCAGACCCCGGCGGACCCCGGCGAGACCTGCAGCCTCGCCACATCCCCTGTGCGCTCCTGGCCTCCACCCCGGTGACTGGTCACTTCCGAACGTTCTGCAGCAGCTGTGGCTGACCGTGGGGTGGTCGGAGACCGCGGCCCCCAGCTCTGGTCAGGGCTGTCTCTCGTCTCATCTCAGGTCCCATCTTCAAGGGCTTGTGCGTTCAGCCTCAAGGACCACAGGACGTAGCTCTGGGCGGTGCTTCCTGGCTCCTGGAGGGGGCGTGGGTACCCGGAGAGCCGCAGGACCCAAGGCTTTGCTTCGGCACCCACACTGGGACCAGAACACGGGGCTCATGCGGCAGAGAGAGGAGAGGCCCTGAGGGCTTCCTGGAGGAGGCTCCATTCAAAAGGCACATTCGAGCGTCTGCCGGGCACGTGGGCACCTGGCTGTACCAGGGGCTTGGTCCTCCCCTTTGCAAAGGGCGGGTGATTTTGCCACCCCACACGCAGCAGCTTCGGGGGACAGAACCCCCAGTTCTCTGGACTGCCCGACTCGGTTCTAAGCTCATCAGTGCTGCCTGCAGGGAGAGCTGCCTCTCTGTCTGGAGTCTCAGCGCGGAGGGCGTGGGGCTCAGAGCCCCCTCCCGCTGAGGGCCCCCTGGTGCGGCTGAGGACAGGCGTTGCCGTGGCTGGATTGTTACACACGGGCCTGTCACCCCTGGCCTCCTGGAGGAGCGGCTCTGCCGTGAGGCCGGAGCCTCCCAGGACGCCCGCTCGCCCTGCCGGGGGACGCCGGGCGCCGGGGCACCGCGTCCTCACAGTTCCGAGGGCGCGCATGTCACAGAGTGGCCTGCGACATTCCGTCTGACGGGGGTGCAGGAGAGGATGCTGCAGGCATGTCCAGCCCGCACCTGCTAGAGTCTCCGGCCGTGATTGTTGACAATGGGTCCGGGCTCTGCAAGGCAGGCCTGTCTGGAGAGATCGGACCCCGCCACATCATCAGCTCTGTCGTGGGGCACCCCAAGTTCCAGGTGCCTTTGGCGGGGGGCCCCCAGAAGAAGTACTTTGTGGGGGAGGAGGCGCTGCACAAGTGTGAGGCGCTGAGCCTGCGCTTTCCCCTCGAGCGCGGCCTGGTCACCAGCTGGGATGACATGGAGAAGCTCTGGAGGCACCTCTTCGAGTGGGAGCTGGGCCTCCAGGCCAGCGACCGGCCGGTGCTCATGACCGAGCCCTCCCTCAACCCCAGGGAGATGCGGGAGAGGACGGCCGAGGTGATGTTCGAGAGCTTCCAGGTGCCGGCCTTCTACCTGTCGGACCAGGCCGTGCTGGCCCTTTACGCCTCGGCCTGCGTCACGGGCCTGGTGGTGGACAGCGGGGACGGGATCACCTGCACGGTGCCCATCTTCGAGGGGTACTCCCTGCCGCACGCGGTCAGCAAGCTCCACGTGGCCGGCCGGGACATCACGGAGCACCTCACCCGGCTGCTGCTGGCCAGCGGGCGTGCCTTCCCGTGCGCGCTGGACAGAGCCTTGGTGGACGACATTAAGGAGAAGCTGTGCTACGTGGCCCTGGAGCCCGAGAAGGAGCTGTCGCGGCGGCCGGAGGAGGTGGCACGGGACTATAGGCTGCCGGACGGGACCATCATCTGCATAGGCGACCAGCTGTTCCAGGCGCCCGAGGCCCTGTTCGCACCCGAGCAGCTGGGGGTGCAGGGCCCCGGCCTGGCCCGGATGGCGTCCAGCAGTATCGCCAAGTGTGACACCGACATCCAGAAGACCCTCTTCGGGGAGATGGTGCTGTCGGGGGGCACAACGCTGTTCCAGGGGCTGGATGACCGGCTTCTGAGGGAGCTGGAGCAGCTGGCCTCCAGAGGCACCCCCATCAAGATCACGGCGCCCCCCGACAGGTGGTTCTCCACGTGGATTGGGGCCTCCATTGTCACCTCGCTCAGCAGCTTCAAGCAGATGTGGGTCACCGCCGCAGACTTCAAGGAGTTCGGAGCCTCCGTGGTCCAGAGAAGATGCTTCTGAGGGCCCTGCGCACAGGGTGCCTGGGGAGCAAGCGCACCCCCGATAAAGGCAGACGGTGGCGATGTGACCATGTGTCTCCCCGGTTTCCTCTCTGTGGCCCCAGAGTGATTTCTGACCCTGCTGGAGACTCTTCGGCGAGTCTGTCCCCTCCCCTGTCTCCCGAGAGCGCCGGTGGGGGTGCCGTCCCCAGCACTGCACCCACCTTGCCCGCCGGCTCAGCGGGGCCCCGGGGTCTGGCACAGAGGGCGGGCGGGCAGGTGGCCCATGTCGGGCCGTGCGCCACCCAGGCGGGCCTCCTCGCAGGGCCGGGCCTGAGCAGCCCTGACCGCGCAGGAGCTGGGGTGGCCTCTGTGCAGGGCTCGGTGCTGGAGACCAAGCCAACAGCATCAGCGGCCACACTCGGGTCAGTGTCTGTGGCGACACTGCCGCGGTGACTTAGTGGAGTCCTCCCCAAGCACATCGGGTCAGACATGGAAAACGCAGAGCTCCTTAGAAAAGGAAGCCATTTTCGGTAAAGAAGACGGCACTTTCCCAAGCACCCCGTGCACACGCCGTCCGCGCGTTCGGATGGTGGCAGGTGGGGTGGGATGGAAGCGGCGAGGTGGGCGGCTGCGGGGAGAGGGGACAGTCTTCAGAAGAAAGGACTTTACGAAGAAGTCCTGCCTGGACGAAGTCAGGCCACCTCCCCAGACCCGTGTGCTGGTGTGATGACGGGCCGCGCGGTGTGGCCTCCGCCTTCCTGGTGAGGACGGCTGGCGGGACGGTCGTCCGTAACCTGTAACCTCTGCACCACGTGCTGTTTGCCGGTGGCGCACACGCTGTCACGGGTCATGTCTTGTCTGCCGTCTGTCTCTCTCCTGCCCGAGGAAGAGTGAGGCTTCCCTCCGGGTTCGTTCCCAGGCCCGGGACACGCTGGTGCGGGCAGCTGGGGCGGCCGCAGCCCCGGCACCGACGCCGCAGGGAGGCCGCGGACCAGCGCGGGGGCCGCCTCGTCTGCTCTTCTCTGCAGATGCTGAGGACCCCGCGGATGTGGCCTTTTTCTCTGATGGTCCAACTGTTTCAGAAACTCCTGAGACTAGACTTGCCGTGGGCGCCGCCCCCGCCCAGTGGCAGGTTCCGGCCCCTTCCTGCCGGGCGGCCGCCGGCTGCTGCTGCCCGAAGCCTCCGCCTGAGCCCTGCGGTGGGTCTTCGGGGTCGTTCGCCAGCAGCAAACGGTTTTCTCTCATCCGAGGCTGTCCGCTCCCCTCCGCCGTGGCGAACATTCTCGCGTGGCGTTAGCTCCCGCCCTGTGGCTCTGTCACGTCTCTTCTTTCTAGCGTTTCTCCTCGTCTTTCGTCTCCGGAAGACAGGCGCTGACGTGTGTTGGCGTGGCTGTGGGGGCGTTTCTGCGGCCTCTCCCATCTGTGGGTGCATGTCGTCCGTGAGATGCGGGAAACTCTCCGTCGGAGCTCTGGGTGACAGGAGTTAGCGGTCTCGTCAGCGACTGGGGTCCGGGCTCCTCGCTTTTCCGTCGCCTCCAGCACATCAGACCTTTACTGGCGGTTTTTCAGTGCAACGTTTTCACTTGGTTGGTGCCGAATAATGTCATTTCTCACTGAGCTTTTGCGTGGGTTCCGGAGAATCCGCCGCTGCTGGCGGCAGCGTGCCTGTGACCGCCGCCCGGAGCCACGGCATCCCAGCGCCCGGTTGCCTCAGCCACTTCCCAGTGTCACAGCTGTTGTCTTTTCTGATTCAGCTTGTGAGTCTCCTGGTTCTTGGCATGAGTGACTGTGCCCTTGGACCCCAGTCGTTAGGACAAGCCTGAGACTCTGGGTCCTGTGGGATGGTTTTGCAGGCAGTCCCCGGTGGAGGGCCTGGTGGGCGACACTGCTGTTTGCCTGATGCCACACCAGCTCGCTGACGTGCACGACCTTGGTGCAGATGGGTGGGGTGGAGGGTCAGCCCCCGCGTGGCCCCTGAACATGCCAGGAAAGTGGACACGCCTCACACCACCTCGCTGCCTCTGAGAGCGGGGAGGGCCAGCCACTGACTCAGGAAGGGGTCCATGGCGGGTCAGCTATCCCGCCTCCCACCACCTGTCCATCCTGTTGATGCTGGCTGGGCACTGGCAGGTGCGGGGGCCCACGGATACCAGGGGTGGGGTTGGAGTGCTGGTGCCTCCGCTCACACTGCCTCGTTCAGTCTCATAGCTGTTGGGTGGGGCTGGGGGTGCAGTCACCCCTGAACCCCATCGACACAGCCCCTTACTGGGTCAGTCGTTTGCTTCCAGCGAGCAAGGGCAGCAGCCCTTGCTGAGTGGCCCCTCACCTCAGGCAGGGGGAGTGGACCCCCTGGAGGTGGGGCATGTGATGGGCCAGGCGGGGCTGGGTGGGGTCATGCTCGATCACCCCACTCTGCCCACTGAGGTCATAGGGCAGGTGGCTTTCCCACTGGCATTTGACCGGAGCAGGTTGTCCCCCAGGCATCCTGTGGTCATGCTGCCTCTCCCAGTGGGGACAGGATTCATGGAGCATCTTTTAGTCTGTTGGAGATCTGGAGTGGGGGCTGCTGTAACAGCCTTTGGGAGGCACTGGGGGACAGTGAGGGAGCCCAGGCAACGCCCCCAGTCCCTGAGCCCCCAGCAGTCTGCCTTCTTCCCGCCTATGTTTGCTCGTCATGTGACAACCAGGGCGTTTGTATGAGGAGTTGCTGGGAGGAAAGGCCCCTCAGCACTGTTTTCACACTTTCCAGTGCATGTGGAACACACGGGGACAGACAGAGGGCTTGTGGCCCCCACGCCAACGCCCTCTCTTTGCAGGTCACTCACTTTTGCAGGTGAGACTGCCTGGGCTCAGGAGCTGTGACTTTCCAAAGCCACACAGGGAGTGGGGAGCCGAGCTCAGTCCAGTTTCCTGTCCCAGGCTGTCTCCCCTTATTCCCTTCTCCCCTCTCTAAGACGGCCCTGGGTGCCAGCCTACACCTCAGAGAACTGGAGCAAAGCCCCTCTGTCATTCAAAATACCTCTCTCTCGTGATGGCTGCCACTACTGCTATTGCTCTGGTGGTGGTGGTGCCAGCAATGGAGATGACGGCGGTGATGATGGCGGTGATGAGGGTGGTGATGGTGGTGATGGTGATGTTGATGGAGATGATGATGATGGTGGTGGTGGTGATGATGGTGGTGATGGTGATGGTGGTGATGGTGGTGGTGATGGTGGTGGTGATGGTGGTGGTGGTG
>RJWH01005712.1:0-69935 GCA_004363575.1 Solenodon paradoxus | reverse complement strand
CCCATTCATCTAATCAATCAAGATACACCTATCACTCTGCATCATCTTTGATGATTGCTAAGCTGGGGACATCAACCTCTTAAATATCACCTCTTCATCCACTTACGCCCCAAATACCACCCCTTCCACTGAAGATCCTATAACTAGGAGAAGATAGGGAGTGGATTCCACATGGCTCCACATTGTCTACACCTTCTCAATGCTGTTTAAGAGCTTTCTTCATGCTCTTATATCTATGTCGGCATTTCCTCTTTCAGAGTATAAGCCAGGAGCTGACTGAGAAAACCTTCAGCTGTCAGTTGGGGGGGTCTAAGATGTGTTCTCAGGGACACTGATGTGGCTTTGCCAATTCCCAAAGGGAAAAAAACCACAACCAAAACATAGAAATGAGAGGTTTTGGAATATGCTGTCAGTTTTCTGTAAGGAAAACTAACTAAATTAGAGGAAAACTATTTTAGAAACCAAAACCCAGTCTTTAGTTATTCAAACAAAGGTATAATATTTGGAGATAGAACACAGCCGAGGAGGAAGTAATTGATAATTTTTGCTCTGAAATATACACACACACACACACACACACACACACACACACACACGAGAGAGAGAGAGAATGATACACACACACACACACACACACACATATGAGAGAGAGAGAGAGAGAGAGAGAGAGAGAGAATGAATGAGAATCAGTTCCTTATGCTTTGTGGCTTCACGACAGCCAGAAGGCCATGGGAAAGCATGATCTGAAATTAGATCACCCTTGGGATACAAGAAGAAAAGGGCTAGCTGGAGTGGCAGCTGGGTTTCCCAAGAAGGAACTCTCCACTCTCCTTCCTTTCCTGAAATCATGCATGGGTAGAAGAAGCACACGTGCCTAGCCAGGGGTGTGCTTCAAGAGATGCTTGATAACAGTTCCAGAGGACCGAGAAGAAAAATGGCTTGACCAAAACAAAGAAGAAGAAATCTAAGGAAGGGCGGGGCTGCACTGTGAGACACTGAAGGGAGAGCACTTAGAGATATGCTGCATTTCTCCTAACCAGGGGTCAGACCATGCAGTCAAATAATTTATGCAAACTAGAGTATCAGACAAGAGGTCTTTAAGTTTTTGATTTTCTGAGAAAAAGGGAAAAAGGACAAGTCAAGGAAGAAGGGTATCTTCTAGAAATGCCACCATCCCTGCTCAACAGAGGCATGATAGACTTGGTAGCAACCCTGAAACATTTAAAAGCCCACATTTCCACTGACAAGTATGAGGAGCACTGGGAGAAATCATAAATCTCTGAAGCTTCCTCAAAT
Source organism: Solenodon paradoxus (assembly GCA_004363575.1). Lineage (NCBI taxonomy): Eukaryota > Metazoa > Chordata > Mammalia > Eulipotyphla > Solenodontidae > Solenodon > Solenodon paradoxus. The sequence goes on along the minus strand of RJWH01005712.1, from coordinate 68,639 downwards.
AACACCTTTTCTGGAGGCCTTCTTCAGGGGGTTGGGGAGCTAAGAGTTTAGGAGTAAATGAGGTATCAACTGGGAGGTTCCATTTGCACTGCATGTGTAAGGGATAGTGGGGACAGGAGGTCTGTGTCTTCCTGCCTCTCTGGGGCCAGAGGGTTCCAAAGGCCAGCACCTGCTCAGGCAACTCCCAGTAGCAAATCACTCTCACACCCCAGGCATCAAAGCCCAATTCCCAAGAAAAGCTAACTTTGCAAATGGTTGGAGAAAAAGGCACAGGCTTATTAAATTTCCCTGGCCTCCTTTCCCCACCATTTCCTTTAGGTCTAAGGTACAAAGGCAGGTGCCAATTTGTAAGGATGCCTCGGGCTACACCTGACCTGTGGCTCCAGCACAATGAAAAGGGAGACAGGATGTAAAAAAAAAAAGACTTTTACAAGTTCCAAAGGTGAAAATGTTTCTCTTCCAGATTCCTTGATAAATCCTTCACTTTGTGTCCAACATCCATTCCCTGGTCTTACATCAAAACACAAGCCCATTTGACTTGAATCCTACTTGCCCCACATACAAATTTTACTAAGTGAATGGCCATTCTAAACAGGCAACCTTTTAATAAAGGGAAACATTCTGTGCTGCCCAAGAGCCTGCATCAGCAGCACAAAGCCAACTTTGACCATTAAATTAATAAATTACGAAGTATGTGCCACCTAAATGTTTAAGTGTTCTTGTCCCCTAAGAAAATCCCCACATTTCCCCACTTTAAGCCTTTCTCAGAGCTAACTTAGGGTAGCCCTGCCCTCAGACATTCTCTAGTTGGCCCTGAAAATGAATACATGCAAAATGCATTCACCTATTCAATTAATATTCAGTAACGCTCCCTCCCTCACTTGAAAGGGGGATATTACTGCTTTTTTTCTCCACTTTTTTTTTAAAGGAAAAGTGCAAGCAGGAATAGAGACAAGTAGGCAGACAAACAGGAAGAAAGGAGGAAGCATTTTATTTTAGTTGTTCACACTGGTTTCCCCCACCCTACCTGGAATGCCAACCCCGGGGTATGTGGCCTGCATCCTTTGGAGGCCATTGACATAACCTCTGCTCTACCAGGATGTACCTTGAATGATAACAGTTGTGATTACACTGTGTATATGTGGTGTTCACTTAATAGCATATCTGAAGTACTGTCAGTCATCACAGAAAAAGTGGTTAAAGGCAGGTACCAACGGTCTAACTACCCAGGGTCAAATTCCAGTTTCCCACTTAAGTGCATGTTTTCCTACATAAAAAGTTCACTTAATAACAGACAGGTGCAATCAAGGGTTTTTAAAGGAAGACCTGTATATAAATAAGCATGAATCTGAACTCAGAACTAGTTTAATTATCAACTCTGGCTTTGTTTCAATTCTGTATCATTAGAAAGTCTCTTATTCTGTACGGGGTCTAGGAAAGTCTCACCTGTCTTGAAGTCAACAGTCCACAATCAACACAAGCCAATTACACAGGCTTGAAGATGCTGGCCACAGTATCACCATGGCAAAGGAATGATTAATTTTGCTTCTCATGCCTTTTTTGATGTGGACAATGCATTGAGAGCCCAAGGGAACTTTAATCAATTCTCAGTAAGGTTGCTGGAAGCATCCACTCAAGTTTATTCTGCAGCTCTGTCTGACATGGAATTGTATCTTACACGTACAAACACAAACACTGCTATCACCAATGTCTTTTATTCCTTATAGAGCTGTTCTTGGAAAGTATCACACCTGCTCAATCAATATGAAGGAAAAACAAAAAAACAAACAAAAAAACCAGTTCTGAAGGACAGTTACTGATAAAGAAGTCAGGACCAGGGCAGGTCTTTTCACATGCTAATTCCTACTTATTCTAGCTCTACCTGCAAATACAGCTCTAAACAGACTATTTCTAATACAGGGAAAGGTAATTACACTCACAAAGGCACCTCTGTGTTGGGGCGGTCACCAGGAGCCAGCAGGTCTGGGAGAGGGAGGCTTAAGGGAGACTCCTGCGGTGAATACACATTGTCTAGCAGGGGGGGGCGGGGGGGGGGGGGGGGAGAATGCCAGAGCAGGGACCCCGCAGCATTCAAGACAACAGTGGTGGTGCACCTTGTCTGAGAAGGTTATTTAATGCTTCTGGCACCTGTAGCCAGAGCCACCCCTCTTTTCCTACCTTACAGGTTTAGAATTTATTTGGCATGTATAATTGTATATTTTGATTCTGGAGTTACAAACAATGGGCAGCATGTCATGTCTTGATGCCTGAGCATTCCTTTTGGTTTCTCCCCAACGAGTTAACCCTTGTATACACAACCTGGCAGCACCTCTCCTGCCCATTCAAGGGACAGTTAGGCCCCAGGTGCCTGGGATTTGCACAGGGTACATTTCAGTATCTTGCTGAGAAATATCACTGGTGGCAAAACTTGTGGTATGATTGTTTCATAGGCATTAAAACTAAAATCAGTCAACAATGGGAGACATCTTATCAGTGACATTAAAATTACTTCAACTTGAATATATAATATCAATGTCTATTATTCAGTTTCTTTATTTAGTGCAGGGACTTTTAGGAGTTTGGTGTCTAACCTTAATTTCATTGCATTTCTGAAAAAAGCACCTTGGCAACTCAAGGTTCTTTTGTAGGAAATGCCACTCCTGTGTCAGTTCTAGTTGCATCAACGATGCTCATCACTTAGACGGGTTGGAAATCCAATAAGTAGCAAAGAAAAGCACTGCATGGAATTTTAATCTCCAAGCTTCCAGTCATCTCATCTTTACAAAGTTAATTTTTTTTTTCATTTTTCATTTCTCGACTTCTTTCCTATATTTCTCCCCACTATTTGGAAGCTGCACAGTCTATTTCTAGTCTAAGGATTTATCCTGAACAGGTTAATGTATATTTAGTTTCTAGTCTTTGCTACCTCTACTTTCCTCGTGTATAATACATGCACTTTAGACTACTTTACATTACTGTGCCACCCATCTTATCACTGCTATGTGGTTTAATCTGACCTTAAAAAACATAAGCATTATAATTACCATTATGATTTAGGCAATGTTATTTAGAATAAGCACTTTCTACTTTCTTTGCTCTTCAATTCTTACTGCATCGCAAATCTACCTTCTGGGACCCTTTTCCTTCTACCTGATATATGGTCTAGAATTTCCTGTCAGTTAACTTGTGACATTGCTTTCTGAGTTTCACTAGCCTAAACATGTTTTTATTTTATTCTTGTTCCTAAAAGACATTTTAGAGTATAGAGTTCTAGAATGAAAGGTTTTGCCTTTATCCACTGATAATAGCATTTAAATGTCTTCTGATCTTCCACTGTTCCTGTTTTTAAATTAGCTGCCAGTTCAACTGTCCTAACTTGAAGGCAATCTACTTTTCTCTCTGGCCACTTATGCATTTCTCTTTAGCTTTGGTGTTCAGCAGTTTCACATTAATATGTCTAGTTCGGATTCTTTTTATTGATCCTTTTTGGGATCTTCTGTACTTCTTAAATCTATGGATAGTTTTCACTAGTTCTCAAGAATTTTTCAGAGCACCCTGGTGGAAGAGCTGTTAGGTCAATCACCTCTGAAGGAGCAAGCCATATAACCCTGGGTTTGGGTCCTGGGTCTGGGGAAAGCAATCAGTGTGAACTAAATAAAGAAATAAGATAAAGATACTACTTCCTCCTCTCTCTTCCTGTCTGACTGCACCTTTAAAAAATGACCATCTCATACATTCCTCTATGCATCAGTCTCTTTTTGTTTGAGTAATTCTCTTAAAGAAAGGGACAGAATTGGGAGTTGAAACTAAAAAAACAGTTCCCCAATAACTGGCCTATATAAGGTTGGAAGTTATCTCAAAACCAGCCTCCTCTTCCCTTTCTTCCATTTAAAAAGGAAGCCTAGCATTCGCTTTTGAGAGTACTTTTTCCTTTTTCTTTTTTTTCAATAAAACTTTTACTCATTAAACAGTGAGTGGTCCTGAAATTCCTTTTAGAGACTTGAACTCAAGAATCTAATTCACATGGCAAGAAAAGGTCTGGAAGCTGAGAGAGGGAAATGGGTGGGAACAGGGAGTTGGCTAACCCCTCTTGGGACGGGGCATCTATGACAATTCCTTGAGGTCTAGATTGAAGGTGGGCTCCTTCCTAAGAGGATTTATATTTGCTTCTGTCTTGTACCTAGGGGGCCCTGTGAATTCAAGACTATTTAAATATAAATTCCTAGCTTGACACTTTTCCCATCACCCAAGAAATATAAACTTTTGCAAACCCATGTGAGAAAAACTTGAAACTCCTGACTCCTAGGGCAGCAATTTCACCTCCCCTTCTCTCTCCTTTCACTCAGAAGCAAAGCAACTTTCCTTGTAATACATAGGACAACAGAAGAGAGCATCTAAATTTCATTCTTACATTTAGGGTGCAACCCCTTTGTTAGGCTGGCCCAGGGACAAAAGCAGCAGCGGCCATACCCAGGATAACAGCAGCCATGCCCGGGAAAAAGGTGGCTGACGTCAGACTGAGGCATTGAAGCCCACACCTGGAATCACAGGGCCAATCCCCAATCACGACGTATGAAGCCCGCTTAATTCCTTTGCTTAAAGAGCGCGCTCCCCTTTCTTCAAGCGCGACTTCCCCAGCCCTCCTTTTGCGGACTTGGGAACTTCGCCCGGGTGTGCAAACCCCAATAAAGCCCTGGCTATTCGACTTTTTGTCTCATTGACTTTTTCTCCTCGCGGAACTCAGAAAAACCTTTCACCCTTGAGTTCCCAGCATTATGGGGGAAGGATCATCTTCAGGTTCAGATATCGGACAGATCAAGAGTGGTACCTAAAGTAGGAACTGTAAGGAGGCGCTCATCATCAGGGCTGTAAGACTGGCACCCGAGAGTAATTGCCCACAAATTTTCTGACCTAGATATACTGCTTGTCTCACTTTGGTTTCAGTCTTTCTTTAGCATTTCAGGCAGTCACTGGTTATCTCTAAGGCATCAAAAATTAACGTTCAAGTTCAGGTGTTTGGCAAATGTCATCAAGGCAAAAGCCAGGTTTAAAGTTCAGCTTACCTCACTGAGTTTTAGGCTTGAATAGTCCCTACTAATGCATGTATTTGAAAAAGGCTTTCACAAAACTAATTAAATTTCAATATATTACCTGACATTTTCAGTTGTCTTCAGGGGAACAATCAGTTCAAATATCTGACCTTCCAGTGGCTAGAAACCTTTTATAAAGAGAACTAAGAGCCTTGTTGAGATGTTCAAGCTGGTTGCCCTTGACACATTCTCTTAAGAAGAACACTTCAAAACAGATGATATTGTGCAGGCAGAGCACCTCATAATTAACTTTATGTTTGCTCCTTAATGTAGATCTCTAAGTCCAGAAGAAGGGAAAGTCTCTGTATTCTAACCCCTATACACACGCAACGAGGAACATTTCACTTCAATGTCAACCAGTACAGCTGATGGGCTAGCTGACCTGGGAACTCTCTTCATGCTTCCCAATTCAATGTGCAGCTATTCTTGAAGAGAAGTAGACTGCATAAAAAAAAGTACAGGTTTCCAAAAGCAGAATGTTCCTATTTACTCTGATGTGGTATCTAATATTTTGGGTCTCGGAACACTATTACTATTGATTCCTATGGAAAAATATGAACAGTCCCAGAACCCAAAAGTAATCTACAAATAGGAATATTCTATTTTCAGACAGTGGGGAAAACCTGTAGTAAAAATGCATCATCTTAAATATGAATCTGTGTCTAAATTCTGTCACTCTATACCAAACAGTGGGACCTGACAGGAGCAAGCATCCAAACTTTGAAGTCAGTAACCTGGGCTCAGATTAGTGCTTTGCCACTGCACAGCTATCTGATATTGGGTAAGCCATAAAATCTCTATACCTCCTCATCGATAAAATGTGAGCGCCATTTGTACCAACAAAAGAATTAAGGTGAAATCCAATGGTATCCACTGTATTACAATATCTAGTACCACGATCTTCAATAAGAGATGATATAAAGGTAATTACTATTATCAATGAAAAGTAGGCTATCCTGTTGGAGCAGAATATGGAAACAGCTCCTATATTCTTTAAATGACTAGCAACTAGAGTAGGACTCCCATGTGGTTTCCACCTAAATCACAGTACAGTACATTTACCAGGCCGAGTCACTTTTCTTTGATGCAAGGCCTATCATACTAAATACCTTTACGATAGTAGTGAGTTGATCATTCCCCACATGGGCCTCACGTGCTATCATAAGTCTTATTTCCTTAATTTTATAGTCAATTAACATTCTTAAACTGGCCATCTTGGTCACAATTAGAAACAGACAGGTGAGGATAGATGAATAGAAACATACCTATAAATTCTGAAAAATATATTTAGAGCATGCAGTGAATACCGGAATAGCAGCACCATTCTCAGCACTTTTTAACAGGAAGGACAGCGTATTATATCTATATATCTATATATCTATGTATCTATCTATCTATATATATTTTTTTTTTTTTAAAGTAAAGTTTCAGGTAGGAATAAGGGCAAGTAGGCAGACAGGCAGGAAGAGAGAGGAAAAAGAAGCATTTTATTTTATTTTTATTTAGTTGTTCAGATTGTTTTCCCCTGAGAGCCCAGATGGGAGACCCAAACCCAGGGGTATGTGGGTTGGGCTCCTTCAAAAGAGACTGACCAAACCACTACTCCACCAGGGCCTGCAAGCATATTATATTCTAAAAGTTCATCTAAAGGCATGGCTTCGTGGTGTCCTGAATAAATTTGCAGCCTCTGGTTGGCATAAACCACGTTCACAGGTTTGTGTCCTAAGGTCCTGGGGAACAACCAAGATAAACTACTAAAAAAAATTAAAATGCTCCTTCTTTCTTCCTTCTTGCCTATACCTCTCCTTAAAATAAAATAAATAAATAAATAAAAAGGAAAGAAAGAATAGAAAGAAAGAAAGCTCAGCTAAAATAAAAAAAAAAAGAAAAAACACTAACTAGATAAAAATGGTTGCCTCTGGAAAGATCTGCAGCTTGGAGCTAGGACACTTAACATTTTATTCTTAGATATCCTTTTGTATCTGGATTTCAGTCTTTTAAAAATGTACTGTGATTAAAATTTATTTTAAAAGAACTTTTTTAGTGTTCAACAACAGTTGTGAATGAATGGAAGATGATTAAAAAAAATCACTTTTTAATATATTTAAGATATTTTCTAGTCCCCTTCAGCACACTCAAGTCCTTAGGGCACTGTTATAAGTGTGGTTCGATCCTGGGTTTCGGCACTAAATGAAAGGTTTTTCCTCCGGGCTCCAAGAGGAAAGATTGCCAGTCAGACAAAAAGTCGAACAGCCAGGGCTTTATTGGGGTTTGTGCACCTGGGCAGGTTCTCCGGTCTGCAGAACGGGGGCGGGGAAGTCGCGCCTGAACAAAGGGAAGCGTGCTCTTAAGCAGAAATTTTGCGGGCTTCGTATGTCGCAGTTGGGGATTAGTCCTGTGATTCCAGGTGTGGGCTTCAATGCCTCAGTCTGACGTCAGCCACGTTTTTCCCGGGTATGGCCACTGTTTTGTCCCTCTGGGCCAGCCTAACAATAAGTATATTTCTAAGAGCTATCAGGAAGGCATACAGTTATTTTACAACAAAAACAAATATCATTTGGAATAGCAACATGGCTCCACAGTCCAGTCATGCGGTTCTCTGCTTAGCATATATGGTCCATTTGGCTACTCTGGTTAGTAGAACAGTTAAGAAAATAAAAGGGCCCTCCTGTTTCAAAATAAAAGATTTAATTTTAATTTCTACAATTTAAAGACTTGATATAAGATCAAAGGTAGCATGTTCTTATTCTAAACACAAAACAGCAAGTTGAGGCATTCTCCTATAACATCTAAAATTTTATAATGGCACTGAGTACTATAAGAAAGCAAAAAATCTTTCAACTATGCTTCCCTAAGTCGTAAGTAACACTTTCACATTTTGAGCCACCTCAGTTCTTTTTATCTCTACTCCCTAGCACACTTACTATCAACGATAACACGAAGCCTGCCAACTGCTCAGTATCTATGCTTAGCATGATATATATAACCTTGCTTTTTAAACTTCCCAGAATTATCAGGCATGTGCCTTTTCCTATCTGGTTCACTGTATCTTTATGTGATAGCTCGGGTATAAAAGAGTGACTGCACTGAATTTGAAACCCAACTGTCCACTTACTTACAAGGCATGTGATGTTGGACAAATTACCTATTCCATCAAGGCTTCCTTTCCTCAGCTGTAACCTAGAGTTTAAAAAAAATAGCATCTGTCTCATAGGCTATAATAAGAGTTGTGATTAAGCATATACAGCATGGGGCCCAGCACAGACCAAGTATTTAACACTAACGCTAATGAGTTTGTAAACACACAATGGCATTCACTGAAGTGAACTCTGGCAGTTCTGTTTGACATCAGAGTGCCAAAAAATATAAGACAACAGATTTATTTTCCTTTCCCCACACTTGTTGGTCTAAACTCTCTCTATGCCCTTCCTAAAATTCCTAGCACTATATTTCATCTTTCTATCTACAGATGCTTCAAATCCTTCTACCTTATTCTCTTTCTATAGACAGCAGGGTTTTCCCAGCAGTAAGTGCCAAGTCTCTCAATCTCCTCTTCTCCTAATATTCTCCCTTGATTCTACTTCCAGTGCTGTTTTCTCCACCCTCCACCCCCACCCTACCACTGCTTTGAATTTTAGGTTGAGTGATTTTTGTCTACTTATGTTTTTTCAGGTTTCTGCTTCTGCCACTTAAAATTGATTTCTTTAACATGAACCACCTTCAAGTTCAGAGACCTTTTTTCTGGGGCGTCATCGCCCTTGGCCTCTGCAGAACTTGCTATCAGCCGCCTCTCCTTCCACCCCCTGTATCTCATTCTGTTACTAGCCCCCACAATACTGTTCTTTCCGGTTCTCCACCAGACAGCTGCTTCTGCTCTTTGCTCCATCCGTAATTCTTTCTGCCACCAAAATGTCTGAGCTTCTGAGTTCCATCACTGTGTCCCATCAGCTAGGCCATCTTACCCACTCCTAGAGCTTCAGGCAAACAGATGACCTCAAAGAGCATCTGCAGTTCTGATTGCTCTACAAGGCTCCCATCTGATGTATTTAACAATGATAGAGTAAAAGGGAAACGCGGGACAGGGAGACAGGAGAATCTCAGTATTAGTCCCGCCCTTGTCTACCTAAGTCATATATCCAAATCTTACAAGATTTCTGTGCTTCTAGTCCTCAATTATAAGGGTAATATCAGATCGGCCTCTTAGGTAACTTGCAGCTTCTCAAATACTATGAAATTCTAAAATTTACAGTACCACCATACAGCCAGGTGCTCAAGCTAGAAATCTGGGAGCCATTTATTTATTTATTTATTTATTTATTTATTTATTTATTTATTTATTTATTAAAGGAAAAGTGCAGGCAGGAATGAAAGTGAGCACAGGCAGGCAGGCAGGCAGAGAGAAGAGGAAAAAAAAAATTGATTGTTCATTTTGGTTGTTCTCCCCGGCCTCCAGAATGTGAATCAGGGTCCCTGGGATACATGTAGCTATACTGGCTGAAGATAGCAGACAAAACTGCTCCAGTACCAGGGTTGCCTGGGAGTCATCTTTTAGCTTTACTTTTTACAGCTTATCACTTTCTAAGACATCATGAAAGTAACTTGCAAACATCCTCAAATATTAAGCCCCTCTTTATTTCCACCTTCACAGCCCTAGTTAGGTGAATACCATTCCTCTTCCCTGGCCACCAGTCAGAATCTTCCAAACTGGCCTCCAGCCTCCCATCTTGTTCTCCCACATGACATTCTCCACACTGAAAGCTGTGTTACCCTTCCTCAAACACAAACCTGGTGATGCCACTTGTCTTTGCCTTATAGCTAATTAACTATGACTCATCTTCTAAGGTCACCTCCCCTTCAGAAAGGCTCTGTGGTCTTCTTGCTACACATCAATTCTACCTCCCTTAGAACTCTGTGAGCCCTGACAACCCTCTTGGCTGCACAAACGTTATAATCCAAGAGTGTTTCCTTATCTGACCCACTCCCATGAGATGACAATAAGACCATGTCTTACTGATACATTTTCATATTTCTGTTCCAGTGCCTAGGACAGAGATTGCTTGCTAGATGGATATCTCTAAAACAAAGAACATGACTTCCCACATAAATAGTTATTTTCTTTACATTCAACTTCCCCATTATCATTGTCTTCTTTGGTTATCACCTGTGAATTCACTCACATTCTGTGCCCCAATATTCTTACTTAGACATGAAAGCACCTGGCTTTTGCTTACTATTCATTTACTCGACAAATATTTATCAAATGTCTTCTTACGTGCCAGGAAACTGTTGCAAGATAGGTCTCTGGGATCAAAGTACACTCTAGATAAAGGGAATGAACACACACACACACACACACACACACACACACACACACACAGAAAAATATCAGATGGCGACAGGTGCTACACAGAGAACTGGAATAGAGGATATGACAGTGAGTGACCTAGTTTTCTTTCTGAGGAGGCATCTATTGAGCTAAGAAGTAAAGGAAGAGCTGCTAGACCAACTGAAAGACAAGAAGGAATGAGCTTAGAATATCTGAAAAAAGTAAAGGCAGTAGGGAGCAGAATAGGAGGGCGCTACGTTCTGCACGTAGAGAGGACAGAGCCAGTAGGTAGGGAGTTGGAGTTTCTACATGGCCCCCTGTTTTCTCATTTCCTTTTGATTTCTGCTCAGATACAATCTCATCAAAGAGGCCTTCCCTGACCACTGTATTACTGCAGCCCTCTAGCCATATTCCATCCTAACTTGGACTTTCTTTAGCCCTTCACTTTTTTCTTCAAGGTTCTTAGTACCACCTGATGTCATTATTTGTTTACTTTTTTCTCTCTTTTAAGATGAAAAAAGGTAGTTGGGAAAAAAGGAATAATGGAAGAGAAAGAAGGAAGACGCACTTTTATTTATTCTCCTGGGACCTGGGTCTCGAACCTGGATTCCTGGTCTTTGCAGGGTCTAAGCTGCAGTCACCAACTTAGGACTTGAGCCACCAGGGTCCTACCCACCAAAGTGTGAACAGGGCTTGGATTTTCATAGTTATACCTTAAATGGTGAGAACAGTACCAGGCATACAGTCACTCTCAATGAAAGCCTGTTGAGTGAACCAATTACTCTAATTTACCTGACTTACCTTCTGAACAGACCACTCTGGTTGCTTTGGGGACAATGGATTTGGGAGAGTCAAGACTCAAAATAAAGAATCCCAGGAGGAGGTTTTCAAAGAAGTTCAAATGAAAGACAAACATCTGAAGGATGAGAACTGCCACAATGATGGTTGTAAAACCATATAATGCATCTTGGTGCTATAAAATTAGCATGGCAATATGTCTTCAAAGTAATGACTGAACAACTGTTTTCTTCAAGTGGTGCCATGAGCTCATAAAAAATAGGTATTTTTAAAAGATGCAAAGTCAAGAGATTACTCTTATGTATGTGGATATTATCAGTAAAAACTGATGTACTGGTGCAATTTGACAAAAGTTATTATCACTAAGAAATGCACATGCCTTTGAATAACAATGTCATTCCTATGAAATCTATCATTTGTACATACTCAAAAAAGTATGTTAAAACACATGCAGGGATACCCACCCTGTCACTGCCTATAACATATCCAAACAAGAAACAGCAAAAATACCTATCAAAAGAAAGCAGTTTTTAAAAAACTTAAAAACACATACCTATTAAACAGATGAGAAAAGAGCTCTGAGTTATATACTGTGTTTATAGAAAGATTCTATGTGTTGATATTGATATGGGTATAATTTGTAATATACAGAGAGAGAGAAGAAGAAAGATAAATAATGACGTAAGTAGAAAGGTTCCATCACCCCTTTGGATATATAAAAAATATTAGCTGCGATAATCCTTTGAAGAGAGAATGGAAGAATAATGGATAAAGAGGAATTTTACTTTCTTCCATATAACTTTCTGAATAATTTGAATTTTTGAAACAAACTAGCATTTTAACAAATACATCTTTGTAATAACTAGAAATTTAAGATCAAATTGACATACCATCACTTGTTTTCTGATTTTCTGGAGAGTAGCTCCAAGGATTTACAAATACAGTATGAATGGATACACATATATAACACGCACATACACTGATGAAAAACATATCTGAATACTCTTTAAAATACAGTAGGAAAAAAACAGTACATTTGATTAGAACTCAGTAGAGCTTATATTCCTAAGTGACTTTTCAGGTAGAGCCAATATTTAGTTTGTGATTATCCAATGTCAGGACGGTTTTCAACAATTCTTTTGTGTTTTTAAAGGAAAGGAGCAGGCAGGAATGAAGGCGAGTAGGCAGGCAGGCAGAAGGAGGGAAGAGGAAGAAGCACTTTATTATTTTTACTTAATTGTACATCTTTGTTGTTCTCCCTGGTCTGGGACAAGAACCTCGGTCCTTGGGATGTATGTGACCTGTGCTTCAGTCAGAGGCATTTGACTAAACCAGGAGGCCACCAGGGTGTGCCAGTTTTCAACAATCCTAGATGGATTCTAGCTGGCTCCCCTTCACTAACTATTCTTTGACCTCAAAGACATGACTTGTTTCACTGCTTCTTGAGGAAGCATTTTAACCTATATTAGCTGTGCTGCCATTTAATGCAATCCATCCCCTCACTACAGCTTTTGGTTTCAATGTGAAAAATAACATTAAAAAGTATTCTAATTGCTCTTATGCTCCAGAGGCATATGCAGCAAAACTCAAGTCACCTAGGGGAAGGGAAGTGCATCCTCATCATCTTCAGAATAGCAGTATATAGTGCAGATTTTAAATGCTACCTTATATTCAAATAGCTATTTCAAAGGCAATTAATTACCTTGCCTTTACTTCAAGCACCCACCTACTCTGACCTATAACTGAATCCCTCTAATGCTACCAAAGCGGGTGGGGGCTTGTTTATGTAACTCATGGTATCTGCTCTGAACTATTTCTAACCTCAGGAATGCAAAATGTTTACCACATCCACTTTTTTTTCAGTTGTAAATGTCTTTCTTCTAATTACCATTTACTGGGAAGTCACAGAATAGTTGGGTATTTTGCAAGTCAATTCGAGAGAAAAACAGAAAGTCTAGTTAAGTCCATTTTGGGTGAGGTTAAGCACTGCAGGCCTAAACACACATACAGCGCCAACCCCGCATCCCCCTGGGTCTGGTATTGTGATGTTAACAACAGCAAACAAAGAAGCAAGGGAAGGAGAAGAAGATTACCAGTCCCAACCAACACTAGGACAGCAGTCCTCTTTTTCGTCTCACTTGGAGGGGCAACACCAGGTTTAAAAGTTTAGGTCACTCCAGGTTATTTACATTTTCCTATCCAAGCAAGATGAGAAGCTGTACAACTAAAAAGCACTACTGTGTTGCCCCTAAAAGTGACTGCTGACCAAGAAGGGCGAGCCCCGGGAGTGGACCGCAGGAAACCGAGCCGAAGGGGGATGTGGGGGTAACATGAAGGAGGGTAGTAAGCTCAGTGGTAATGCCAGAGAGTGGTAATGTCACACTGAATTCGGAGGTGAACTCTGCAGAACGAAGTCCAAGCTCACAGGTCTCAAAAATGGGGCCAATGACACCGATGACCAGCAGAAAAGAGGCTGCCAAGTCACTATCTCTTTCAACAAAATCAAGTTGCCAGAAGCTCAAAGTGTTAGCGACTTCACTTGGTAATTACCAACGCACCAAAGGCAGCCCTTTTACGGAAGCAGCAGCCTTGTGGAATGCCTCTGAACTGGAGCACACCGCCAGGCTTGTCATTAAACTAACCTCACGTGGGAGCGGTCTCCTGCTCAAACTTGAGCAGTCCTGCTCATTTCAGGAAAGCAATTTTAGCACAAAAGTAGAATCAAGAAACTTCTGAGCCTCAATTTCAGCTCACATACTATCATTGGCAGCCTCTAGTCTCCTAACTACAGAATCAGGAGACCAACTACTTCCAAGGGGTGTTAAGAGGGATTAAGATTATGAAATACCGTGAAGATGAAAAGGACTAAGTCTCAGTCTTGTATTATTTACAGGTAGTTTAACAGTTTGTTTCTATATCAGCAAACAAGATTTTACCATTTTATCCATCTAGACACTTCGATAGCAGTCATTGCCACAGTATCGAAGTGCTTTTTACCAGACAACCCGTTGAAAGACTGCCTGGCATCTTGTCAAAATGACATGCTGCTACATCATGATGTAGTCTGAGCACCTAAAAATTTAGAAAGGGAGGTAATTTTCTTCAAACCGATCAACGCTATGCCTCATGACAACACTGTTTATGTGGGTGCACCTCGGTGGAGCAGCTGTTAGGTCTGTCGCCTCCAAAGGAGCAAGCCACATACCCCTGGGGTCTAGTCCTGGGTCCAGTGGGAAACAACCAGTGTGAATAACTAAATAAAAACAAAATAAAAATGCTTCCTCTTCCTTTTTCTTCCTGCCTGAACCTTTCCTTAAAAAAAAAAAAAAAACAAATAACAAAACTGTTTATTTCTTACAGTTGGAAAATTAACTTGGTAAATGAAATACCTATAACATAGTGCTCTACTACTGCACAATCAGATATTGAGCATTTTAAGTGCTACTTTAAAAATCAGCATTCTTATTTTCCTATATGCCACATATGCCTACACAAGGCACAGTCCCTCCCTCAAAACTATCCTAGGAAAAAGGGTGTCACATTATATTTGATCCTTACTGAGACTGAGCTAATGGAGTATTCGTGCAATCATTTGACCTTGAGAGGTATAATGTACCATTTGGGGAAGGCAGATTAGCTTGAAACAACCACAATTATCACAAATACTGAATGTTTACCAAGGTCAAATGTAATACTTGAATTAAAAAGAAAAAGGTTAAAAAGTCCTAAGCCTAGGATCTCACAAATGCTATGCTGAATATCAAAACAAGGCATCTAAAGTTTACTCTACAAAGTAATATGTTAAGTTGTGACCTATGGGACCAGTTATAGCCATTACAGGAGAAACTGAGAAGTGGAAAAATAATACAAATACAAATGTCTTAATGTTATACATATGTGGAACAAAACTGCCTGCAATAATTCGGTACATGAAGCAGGTAGAAGGCGTTTTAATGGGATGAAAATGAAGATGATATACTTTGCGAAGCCATGCTGACTCAAAAGTGAATTAAGTGATCAAGATACTGATTCTAGATTCATATGAAGAATTTGAATATTTCTGTATGTATATAGGAAAAAGCAATGTTAATTTTATATAATGTGATTTTATATATATGAGTAAATAAAAAGTACTTTAAGTAGAAATTTAACTTCATCACCTAGATCCTTCAAAATTTACTTAAACAAGTTGGCCATAAAATTTTTATTTTTTTAAACTTCTCATTGAAAGTGATGAACAAAACATGTTTGATAAAGCCTTATAGCCAGGCTATATGAAACTAATTCTAATATATTATATTATAACTTTTTTCCAGTAGTGGAGTGTGAATAATGAATTTCAGAAAAGTTTATAAAAGTTTGGTTTTACAAAATGATTTTCTAAATGAAAAATGGTTAAGACCCAAAATAATTATGGCAAGGCATATGCATACGGATAGAGAATGGAATAAGATCAAAAAATAAATCTTATCTGGTACGGGCTTGTCCTTGAACAGAGACGACCTTGCAGAGATGACCTCTGCTTATTTCCTGTGGGATGGTGCCCTGTGTCCCTTGCCTGTCTTTTGTGAAGGACAGTTCTAAGAGCAAGGTTTTCACACCAACAACAAATCCAAGTAATGCTCTAGCCAGAGTGCTGTGAAGAGACCACTGCCAGTGGGGGTCATTCTCATCAGTCACCCGTGATCTGCTGTGTCTTCCTAAGGTCAGTTTTTTGGCAGATACCAGAAAGGTACAACTCCTAACTGGCACTAAGGGGCCTTACAAGTCCAAGAGACTATCTTCTCCAGGTGGAGAAATGTAAGGAGTCGATTCATGTTGATGAGCAGGACTGGTGTTGGAGACGAGCATATAATCAAATCAATGACTCAAGGGAAAATTACCTTGTAGATTCCAAAGAACCCCAGGTCCCTTAAAACAGATAAGGCACTGACGCGGGGACCAGTAGTGATTTCTCCAGCCACTTGCAAACGGATCTTGACTATCTCCAATGGATTTGTGAATATCACCTGGGAGCCTCCTGCCTAAAAAAGAGAAAAAAGGAAAGATTCAGGATCAAAGCAGGGTAATGGTAAAACAGGTGAGGAAGAGATGAGTGATGTTCCACAACAGAGCTTGGGATAGTTTATCCTCAAGAGACTATATTTCAGTTCTTGTCCCATCAATTGAAACAGTCATTACAAGTTTGACTCAAAATACAGCTACTGCCTAGGAAGTCTTGTGTAAAGAAGTCTTATTTCCTTCATACAGTGGTTGAGAAAGGGCAAAGACCAGGGAGAGAGGCTTCTGCTGGCCTTGCCAAAGTCCATTCACTAAAAATGACAATGATTCCTTGAAGCACAAACAACTGTCACTATAGGCCTCAAAGCCAAGGGCACAAAGGCAGCAGTAAAATGAATAACAAAGAATAACACCCAAAGAGATGCAGATCTGCAGTCAGAGTAGGAGGGGACAAGGAGGACAAAGATTCTCCCATGGTGGACCTCATTATTCCTCCAGCAATGATTAAAATACTGCCAGAGAACATGTAAACTCAGATGAAAGCTATTTGTCCTCCTAAAAAATCAGGCCGATCATCAAACACCATTTTGTGTGTCACAAATTCTTATAATTTTATTTATGTGTTAACTCTGTATAGTTGCTCTTTTCATATGAGATAAAAGTTGAAGTAGTAAAAATATGCATTAAAGCAATTATAGTCCAAACTTTGAACAAGATGTGTTATTTCATTCCAGCTATGGCTAGGTGCCACACCTCCGAGATCATCAGTGGAAATCTTTAAAGTGCACTATAAGGGGAATTTTAAGCTGGTTATTTTGAAGTTAAACCTACATTTATTATATGCAATTACATTCTTTCCTACAGTACTTCAACTTGTTATCCCTTGTCACAAATATATTAAATTTTTATAACATCCACACTAAGGTGGAGGTTGACAGAATAGTTCCAAGACCTTTCTTATATAGCAATATCACCAAACCAGACCACAGATATGGGGCTGACACTTACAGCTCAATGGAGGTTCAGTTAACAGGCATAATTTCGGTCAATTTATCATACAGAACTCCTTACTAGATTCTCTCATCTCACTAGTTAGTATATACATCACCATAAAATCGTCTCACCACTCAAAACTAACAGAAGGATGGCCTATAAGTACTGCTTGTACTATGTGGAGATAAAAATGACATAAATATCCAACAGTAAGGGATGGATGAAATGAATCTGAGGTCTCCTGCAATGAGATGCTTTGCTGCATCTTATTATGGAGAATGTTCAGTATATACTGTTAAGCAAACCCCCTCCATATTAAAATGAATGCACACCTTTCTCCCAGCTATCCCTCACCATTGTGTAGAAGATAAAACATCAATATAGTGCTTTTGAGGTGGCAGGATAACAGTTTATTTTCTGTTCTACTGTACTTTAGATTTCTTCTACATGATCATGTTACTTCTATAAACAAAAAAAATACTTCTGCATAACGTATCTCATAACATAGCAATGTTAACCAATAAAGTAAATGTTTATCCATTCGCTCTCTAAATCAAATTGTTTTTACATTTTACATTTGATACTTGAACAAGACACACTAGTTCTTAAAGAAGAACAAGATTTTCCCTCTCTCCACACATTGAAACTGTTTAGAAGGCAAGTGTTTGTCTATGTCTAGACTGCTCACATATTATCTCACCCTTCTTGCCTCCGCCACGTCACCCCTCACCTGCATCTCTCCTTGGTGATCATAAGGAAGTTGGTCAAACAAAAGTAGAAAAAAACCTGGGTTGGTCCAGGAGAGACACAACAAGGCCTATCTAAAATGGGAAAAGAGCACGAGACGATCCCCATGGAGGTCAGTGTGTTCTTCTGTCTACATCAGCTCCCACAGCTCCAGGGCTCAGAATGGCCACACTTTTGTTGCCACACTGCTGTGACCTACAGGTAGATCAAACTGCCCCCCACCCCCCAGTCTACAGCCTTGGAGTAGTTGTGGGCTTGCACCCACATCTTCCCACTTGTCTCAGGAGGGGCTGAGCTTGGTAGAATAAGGAGATGAAATGGACCTGGCCTCGTTCCCAGTGCTGAGGGCGCAGTAAGGACTATGCTTGTGCTTCTGGACCAGAACGTTCAAGTTGCAAAAAGGAAGAAAAATAAAAACATGTTAAAAAAAATCACTTTACTGGGTCAGAATTTTTGAAGAAGATCCCAAGTTCATAATAGATTGAAAGCTGATTTTTAAAAGCTTGAAAGTGGGTAAAACCATCTCTACGAAGGATGAATGGAGGGTGCTCAATGAACGACCGTAGTGAAGGGCAGAAGAGCAATACACTATGCACACTCAGCAACACGCCCACAGAGGGTAAGGAGGCACCTGAGTCTCACACGTGGGGACCACACCACCAGCCCATCTATCAAAGCATCTAACATATTATGAGGATGAAAGAGCTGATGAGTATATTGCAGACAGCACGGTGCTCAGTACAGAGTGGCTACCCCAGACCAGCAGGCTGGTTTTCTTCGCCTTATCTCCTAAGTGATCATTCTCTTCCCTGGCTGCATGTTATGAACACTTGCAAAGTTTTCAAAAAGTAGTGACTTTTTCAAAAAGTAGTGATCAGGCTCCAGACAAATTAAGTAAGAATTTCTGCATCTGCTATTTAAAAAACGTTTTTCTGTGATGAAAATGTGCAGTCGGAGTTGAGAATCACTTTACTTCATTATATTACTTCAAAGATTGTTTTCACTCCTGAGAGGTTGTTTAGTAGACTTATTTAAAGCTGTGATTTCTAATTCCAGTCTCTACCGTCTTTTAGACAGTGACTTTTATGTTTTACATTTGATCTCCTAACAAACTTACATATATGCAAGTGATATCACTATCAATGGGTACAATTCATAGTTATAGAACTGCTCTCTTATGTATGATCATGTATCTTTACTAATACCCTTAAAAGTGAGTATTATATACAATAAGAACATAGACTCAACTCCCTGACTCCAAGTCAATCAACAGACACCAATTTGTTCAGCACAGCAAGGTGGATTCTTCTCACCTAGAATGATGCAAAAGTCAAATCCACTTTAGAGAACTGCAAGAAACAGGAGCAGTGGGAAGAAAGAGCGCAGTGATACTAGGAAAAAATAATGATGCACTCGTTACCTCTGGTGGGTTCAGAAAGAAAGAGCCTACAGATTCAAAGCGGCACATTGTAGAGGTGCTGAAGATGAATCAGTCCTTTGGAGTCAAGCGGGAAGGAAATGAGAGACTCCCAGGGACCATGAGAAGATGCTTATCATCAGATGCACAGCGTCTGGGCATCACCACGACTGGATCTCTGAGCAGCACTCTACCTGCTGCTCCTCTGACTCCCGGCCTATTATCCATTCACAGTGCTCACCCAGGGCCCTCCTTTGAGAGATCAAAGAGAACCGAATCTGCAGACAGCAGACAGGAACACCTATTGTGCACGACATCATTGTGTCCCTCATTGCATGAGAGCCCAGGCCGTGTGAAGACTCTGCTGTGAGTGTGCGCAATTTTGTTAAAATTGCATCTCTGGAGCCTGTGGCAAATAGGACAGAGGGAGATTTTCCATACTAGTTACTCCTGGCCCTGTGTGGCATGTTATCTTTACAATGGGGACACTGACTTCTCTACAGACTTCTTATAATCTATGCTACTGAAATCGCAGTTACTGCCCAATAACTGGAACCATCTACAGTGAAACACATACAACTACTGTAGACTCACTTATGCTACCTGACTGATCGATCACACATTAATTCACCAGATACTTAAAAGCAACCATGTCCAAAGTTTGGCCTAAGAACTGGCCTAGGATAAAAAATAAGTAAGAAAACATTTACATTCTCAAAGACTTTAAAATAGGAATAGAGGCAGTAAATATTTCTTAAGCATTCATTATAGGCTATTAAGGTGTTGCTTTTCATATGTTATATATCTTTAGTCCGCTCAAGAGGAACTTCTTCTGGATTTCACAAAGAGAAAACAGAGACACAGAAACATTAAAGCAAAGGTTATAGGTGGAATGATGTTCTACAGCGATTCTTCTGTGGAAGTCCTGATTCCCAGTACCTTAGAACGGCACTAAATTTGGAGGTAGGGCCATTAGAGAGATATTTTACTAAAGAGGTAATTGAGGTAAAATGTTGTCATCAGGGTGGGTCCTCATTTAATGAGACTAGATTCTTTTAAGAAAAGGAAATTTAGAAGCAGACATGTGTGTGCAAAGAGAAGACCAGTGAGGACACATCGAGAAGGTGGACATCTGCAAGTAAAGAGCGGTCTCAGAAGGAACCAACTGTGCCGGCACCGTGATCTTGTACATCCAGCCTCCAGAAATCTGAGAAAATAAACTTGTGTTCTTAAATCAAGCAATCTGTGGTATTTTGTTACGGCAACTCCAGCAAATGAACATAGCAACTTACCCAGGGTATATAGCCAGCAAGCAGAAGAATGTATTTTCTACTGAGTTTAATAAGTATGTGCCATACAAATAAAGAAAATGGGAGGCAAGATGGCATTTGCAGATAGCGGGTGCTAGGATGTTGTGCACACACACACAACAAAGCTCAGTTTTTCAGCATCCACACAAGCAGAGGCATCTTGGAACTTCAGAAGCTAGCTAGGGGAACTACAGATGTTCTATAAAGATACTTGAAAGAAATTCAATATACCTAATAAAGAAAGAAATAAAAGACACACACACACAAAATGATTCATGAGAAAAGTAAATTCTATGTCAAGAGCTAAGGTCCAGACAAATTGCCATGACAATTCAAAGGAGGGCAAGATTTCTGTTGTTTGAGGTAATCTGAGATGGTAAGAAACAGCACATCAGCTGGTAACTGAAGTGTAATTAGAATTTAGGTAACCCACGCAGAGAATGGCCAAAGACACAGTGATAAGGGCTTGTAATATTTACAGGGTCACCATATCTGTACAGTGAAATTTTAATAAAGATAATTATGATAAGATCAACATCATCATTCACTAGCATTTATTGAGTGCTTACTACCTACCAGGTATTTTGCTAAGCGCTCTGTAAGTAGTTTCTCTTTTGGTCCTCACAACCTCACAAGGTAGGTAATAATATTATTCCAACTTCTTAAATGACCAGACAGGCTGAAAGAGGAAGTTTTATAACTTGCCTGAGGTCATACAACTAGGAAAGCTAGACCTGGTTCATTCCATCCAGAGTCTGAACACTTCATTACTTATGATGTCTGCACAGAATTGTCAATTCACTTTAGATGGCAGGGAAGGGGTGTGAAAATGGCTAAAACTTAAAACCACTTGGGCCAAATCATAGACGGCCTAGAATGCCTCCTTGACAATGGTGTTGCATTCTGGAGACGGTGTATTCTTGTGAAAGTGTGTGCATCTGCGTGGGTGTGTGGTGGGAAGGAAAGAAGCTGCTGAATAGAGTCTAAGAGCCAGAGTGCTGGAATGAGTATCTAGGACTCAGGGAGATGAGTGGACAGCAGAGTGGAGATAGTTTATTAAGGAGGCAGAGCTGAGGCAGGGATAACAATTAGGTTTTCGCATAGTAGGTAAGAGGTTAAAAAAAAAAAAGGTCAGAATTAGAACAATTACAGGAGCAATGAAGTAGGGGTTGGGGTGGTAAGGGATACAATTGGGATCAATAGGGGTTGGCTGCTAAATAAGAAGCAAAAGGAGTGGGTGAGTAAATCCAAGAAAGAATCCAGGCTTTTCTACCTATGTAATAGGAATAAAAGGACATAGAAATAAATAAGTATGAGCTAACAGAAGAAATAACTTATATGGGATGGAAGGAAGACAAAAAACCAAGAATATGGACTTAATCCAGGGACAGAAGTCAGGAAAGGGATTCCAGAAGGGAGAAGACTAACAATGCCAGTAATGTCTGTTGACACAGGGAGGTAAAGTCCTGCTTTTTTTAGAGGGTGGGTATGGGAGGATGGTGATTTGTGACTAGAAAGATTGGAAAATGGATGATGCTGAGGAATTAGAGAGAGCTTGGATAATCTGTATTTTCAAGGAAAGGGAAAGAGAATGATAAGTCATTTATGAAGGCAATCAACGTAGAATGAAAACTTATTTTGGGTGATTAGGCAAATTAGGGAGAATGAAAAGATAAAAACAGAGCTGGGATAATGATGTTAGGATGAAGCAAAAGATCGCAAGTTCTGGCACCCTCATGGAGCAATGGTGGGTCAGTCATCTCGTAAGGAGTGAAGGGCACACACCTCTGCGTTCGAGTCCTGGGTGTGTGTGTTGGGGCAGCCAATGTGAACAACTAAAGAATAATTCTAAGAAATATGCATCCTCCTCTTTCTTCCTGCCTGCCTGCCTGCTCGCCTGCTCGCCTTCATTCCTGCCTATACCTTAAAAGGAGGAATGAAAGGCAGAGTATGAAGCCTGAATTTGCTTTAATGACAGTTTTGAGATACTTTTGTTTGAGTAGAAATGGACACTGAGTTGTTGTCCTTACTATTTCT
The DNA here is from genome assembly GCA_004363575.1 of Solenodon paradoxus. Lineage (NCBI taxonomy): Eukaryota > Metazoa > Chordata > Mammalia > Eulipotyphla > Solenodontidae > Solenodon > Solenodon paradoxus. The sequence goes on along the minus strand of RJWH01005712.1, from coordinate 45,920 downwards.
GAAAAATACATTCAAATGGATCAGAATTTGGCAAAAGGACACCCAACTGAAGTTCTGAAGCATAAACCAAATCAAACAAAAACAAAAGACCCCACAGAATTAATAGTTAAACAATACTCTGGCTTTCCAGAAGTTATTGTGAAGTTAGACTGATCTGAAACATAGACAAGATGCAGCTAATGATATCTAAAGATGAGGCCATCCCGCAACTCACAACAGGGGGACACGGCAGGTGGTGGTGGTTTCGTTGTCATCTTTTCAGGAAGAAGCACCTTATTTATTTTACTTAGTTGTTCCTCTGGCTTTTCATCCCAGACCCAGGTCTTGAACCCGGGTCATGGGATGGGTAACCTGTGCACTGGGCTAAAGACAGCTAACTGAACCCGATATTCCACCAGAGTGCGCCAGCAGTGTGTTTAAAGTCACTGTTTAAAATTGCTAATCTGCACCCACCCCCAGGGACCAACAATTACTGTCCTTCACACTAAGCTCCAGCTGTGCGTTTAGGACTATGGATGAGGAATGATCCAGTGCAGTGCTCTGTGGATTTTTACCAGTCTACTGCTAGGTATCAATAAGAACATTATATTGTCCACTGTGCTAGTAGCGAATAGGAGCATCAAGGTGCCAAAAACTTTTTGTAAAAAAAAAAACTTGCAACATTTTTTAAAAAAAGAAATATAACATTCAAAACATTAAATATCTTTAGAGGAGAAATATGGAATTGATATACACACAATTTAAGTACTTAAAAAAAAAATAGTGCCATAACAAGAAATAACCTAAGATGAAATGTATAAAACTAAAATGAAGACAAATACAGATTTTGCAAAAGGACCTTAAGAGTCAATATTTTAAGATGTCAATTGGCCTGTAAATTTAAGTGCAAATGTAAAAATATAAAATTTTCTATAAATGAATAAAATACTCAAATGTTATAAAAGGGTCAGTTTTTATAAATAAAAAATTCAAAGCAATCTTTCTAAATAAAATCTCAAGTTTCCCAAAGAAGTTTGAAGACAATCAGAATTATTCTGAACAAAAAAATCACGTGTGGACTCATGTCAGTACACTCCATATAAACACACATTACTTTAGCAATAACTTTAGTCCAACACGATAAACGAAAAGTTCTCGATATACAGGGTCATTAGGTATCTCGAAAAGGTATATAAGAAATGCTAATCAATAGCACAGTCAATTCTACCTGTAGTTAAAAATTCCTCTCTGCCAACTCACTCATGTGGGGGCATCCAAGTGAGCTGATGTTCCCTAATCTTTTTTCTTTAAAAGGAGATGACTAAGGGGCTTTTGGTTCCACCTTGGCGTCCGTTCCATAGATTGTGAAGAGAAAAACAGTTCAACAATCTTTCCTGGACAATCTCCAGCGTCTACTGACTCTTGTTTCCCAGAGATCTTTGTTTATTATGTAATTAACCAAAAGTTCTTACACGCTCAAAGAACTCAAGAGTCAGAAACGCACATTAGCACAAGGAGGTCAAGATGCCTGTTGCATAAAATTCAGGGGCTGGTATGGGCATTTTCTCTGCCCACTTGTGAAGAGATTTTTTTCTGTTTCTATTTCCCAGCAGAGGTAAAGAAAACCTCATAGTGGCCTCTCTTGTTCCTTCCCACCTGAGCGCTTTTTCTCCGTTCCTTGGCCTCTGCACGCATTAGTCACTTCCATCCTTTGACCTTTATGGGATCCGGATACTAAGTCTTTCCTCTAGTCTGTGGCTCTCCTCAGTGATGTCTACACTGATCAGTTCTGGTCAGATCTACATACTCTACATACCTCTGTCCTCCATGTCACTTTCTGGAGATATGGTTCCCACTTTTCAAGAACTGCCCCATGAATGTGGCCAGAAAGATGCAGTTCTCTGAAAGACTATAGCCCTTTCTTCTCTCCTGGAAAACTGATAACCATTTGTCCAGCACTTCTGATATAGCAGGCCTGCTGCTAAACTCTGTACAGGCATTATCTCCATTCTGTCAATCATGCGGACACTGATTTCTGCCATTCTGGAGACAAGGAAATGGAAGCACAGGTGTCAGTCAAGGAAGAGACAAAATTTGAACTCAGACTGGCCTGACTCCTAACTCAAGCTCAGAGCCATTATGCCAATTTTCTGATTATCAAACGGTTCCAGCTTTAAAACAGATTCATTTTCATGTTTTTCTTTCTTGTTGAAATGGAGTATCTGCCTAAATCTTTGGTTAATCTGATCACATGGTCCCAAGACTTGGAGAGCCTCTGTTTAGAAGAGATAAATGATTCAGAGACACTAAAAGTACATCGAGAGATATGGGAGAGTGACTTTTTCAGGTACAAGATGATTTTCATTGGATGCATCGAAATTTTCTTTGTATATTAGTAAATCAAGAGGAAACCAGGTCAGTAGTAAAATCCCCAAATCATGCCCAATCTGAATCCTTGAGGGACACTGAAGACTCAAAAATACGTAACTAGTGATATGTTTTCAATGTTATTCAAAAGGGTCTATAAAATAATTATACGAGTGTGGGTTTTACCTAAATATAGCACAATGGTTTAGGATAGGAAACAGCAACTCAGTCAGACATGGGTCTTAATTCCAGTATTATTATGTCTTTGTATGGGATCTTGGACAAGTTCTTCAGACTTACTAAGACTTCCATTTCTCATCTATAACACAGAGATGACACTGACTCACGGACAATAATGATGTGCACTAATTATTGTCTAGTATGGTACCTGACACAGCAATTGGTTAAGAAACAGGCACCATGATGGACAGTCTAGGCCAACTTGTTTGTTTTCTTTCTAAAGAGAGGAAAGAAGAGGGATGAGGGAGGGACAGAGGGAGGGAAGAAGGAAGCATGCATGCATCTCCTCTCTCTCCCCTCCCTCTCCCTCTCTTTCTCTCTCTGCTACTTTCCCCAGGCCCTAGGTCATTCTTGGGCTTTACATGGTACACACCCTAGTTGCTGGCTCTGGCTCTGGCTCTGCCTAGGCGAACTTCTTGAACCACCCACTCCAAACTTTTTGAACCTATAAAGTAGGCACACTGACTTTAATGTTCATGCTTTCAGCAGATATGAACTATGTGCGAACCTTACAGCAGGTATATAGATGTGAACGAGACTGGCAAAGATTCCCATGCTCACAGAGTACACATTCTGTGATTTATAGGATTCTGTGAGGATTAATTAAAGACATGTACATAACTTAGCCTAGTGCCCTGAATACCACAGTGCTCAATCAGTGATAATGGTTATCATTTTATATAGATGACAGAAATCTGTGTAGGTGAATTTCATTTACCAAAAGCCTTCAAAGTCAGTACAAGTTCTCAGTTTTTCTTTCCCTAGAAATCTTTAATTAAACTTTATTTTGAGTAAGGCACAGTTATGTTACACTGAGAATTGGTATTCAGATTAAAAAGGAAAAGAGAATTCATCTAAGTGGGTGATGGAGTGGAGTTCAAGATTAAACTAGATACTTTTTATTTAATTAAATTCAAGCTAACATTCAATAAAATGTGGGTATTTTAATTTGAAATACATTTGTTACTGAGAAATGGTAATCCTGTCCTGCTGGACGAGCTAGTGAAAGGACGATGGCCATATAACTCGCATAGAATTTACACCACGTCTGTGGGACTGGTCTCCATTCCATTCAGGTGTGAACTACCTCCAACCGTGGTAAATCACTTTGGAAATGTACAGCACTGGTCACAAAAGGGACCTAGAGAGAGACTAGATTGGTTGTAGTACAAAAGGTTCCCCGCTGATGAAAATGAAGCACAGTTCACATTCTTCACAACAGGCAGTAAGACTGCTAGAAGAGAACAACACAGTTGTCTGGATGTCTAAGGTCAACATGTAATGTTCTGGACCTTTAAAACCATCCCAAGTGGACGCTGGACGTCTCTTATCCCACCAATACGAATGAAAGTTCGCATCATCATCTGACAGTTTTAGCTACTGTGACTCCTGTTCCATGATCTTCATAAATTCGCCTTTGCATCCAGGAGGGCTGAGCGACGAGGCTGAAGACACACATGTCAGCATGGAGTACAAGTGCCAAGTGTCTCAAAAGAAAAGTGTTCTATCGGAAGAGTATGTGTATTTCTAAATGCTCTAATTTTTCACATGATATGGTCCTCATGGCTCGGAGGCAATTATCAGTTTTTTCTTCTATATCCCCTTCTCTATGAAATGGGCTGATAGTTCACAAAGAACATGAAATGTGGCTTCTATCAAAGCTTTTACTCACAGCTCAGAAATTATTATCAGCTTGATTTCTTCTGTCTCACAATTTTGCCAACCAAATTCCTCTTGCCATGCTATTTATAACGGTTCATTTCATTTACAACTTTATTACAGGAAATGATGTTATCTATCTTTCTTAAACAAAGAACTTCAAGAAATTAAATATTTTAAAAGGCAGTATAATCCAGAATCTCAGCTGCACTACCCAAGTTCTCTAAGTATTTCAAGAAATGCAATCTTCTTTAAAACAATCTTAACATACTTTAGGTTCTATAATCATGAACCAGTAGGTTTTAAAGCTGCATGTGCCACAGATTATGACTTGCCAAGGCTGTCTACCCAGTATTACAGCCATACGAAACAACGGCAGCCAAACGGTATCTAAATAATTAGTTCAGGAACTTCAATTCATACTTCCCTAACATTTATTTTCTTTTACTTGCTATGAACTAAATGAGGCTTTCTCCAATATTTCCTTACTAGTGAAGATAGTATCCTCAAACATTCTTTCTTTGACAAGGAGTCAAGTCAAAAGAACACATAAAACGAAAACTATTTGCTCTGCTCCTCTGCACCCCAAAACCATTCTAGGCAACAGTCTTGAGAATATTCAGAGTACTAACCATCTTTTTAAAAAAAAATCCAGTATGTCAATTTGTTGTCCATAGGAAAAATGGTGAATTTTTTACTAGTATAATTCTGCTATATTTTATACTAAAAGCATTAAATATAACTGTAATTTAATCACATCCCTTTAATTTGAATTCACATGGTAGATACTTACAGCTACTTAAAAAATTAAGTGGCAAAATGTATATGAAGAATATGTATCTTGATATTTTAATTATGCTCAATTGAATGTACTTAGATTTAAAGTGCTTTTCACAAATGACATGTGCTAAGAATATCTAATTGCACACTGACATTCTAAAATGTGTGCTTACATGTGTCAAAAATAGATTAATATTAAGTTATGGAATATGACTTCTTTTTTAACTAAAACCCAAATGCATTATTTTGATTATTTGAATACAAACAAAACTATAACTACAAAAAAAAGGTCTACACTGGTAAATGTCTAATGATTTAAATTATATATAAAATGAATACTCAAGTAATGATAGTGTTTAATATTTGAATAAACTGGAAAATAGATATTTTTTACATCAAGGTGTCAACACATTTTCCATTTACTCTTTACCAACTCAATGTAAAATAAAGACAAAAATAATTTGTATGTAGTATAGGTATTATCATCATATATAAATATCAAAGGTACAAAGCAGACAGTCAGTAAATAGAAGGGAATGGATTAAATAAAACACATAATCCCAAAGCAATTAACTGTTGTTAAAAAATACTGAAGACAGGCATTCTTCAATGGAAAAATATGAGTGGACATTTAGCGAGGAGGCCACTCACACCATTCAACTCTGAAGGGAAAATGTTGAACCCAGTGCCCTTTCAGGAGGCATTGTCACTCTGAGGCCATCAGGTCAACTGCAAGTTAAAAAAATAATTTTTATCTTTTTTTTTTCTTTTTAAAGAAAGATGCATGTAGGAATGAAGGTAAATAGGCAGGCATGCATGAAGAGAGAGGATGAAGAAGTATTTTAATTTATTTTTATTTAGTTGTTCACACTGGTTGTTTCCCCCTGGACCCAAGAATGGAACCCAGGGGTATGTGGCCTGTGCTCCTTCGGAGGTGGCTGACTTGACTGTGACTCCACCAGGGCGGAAAAAGAACCTTTATCTTAGCCCCTACAGTTCTACATGCTAAATTAATATGCACCTTCAAAATTTTTATGTTGAAGTCTTAACCCTGTACCTCGTAATGTGACTGTATTTGGCAATAATGCCTTCAAAGAGGTAATTAAGGGAAAATGAGGTCATACAGGTAGGCCGTGACTTAATCTGACTGGGTCTGATACAGATAACTCACAAACTAAGGGGCAGCCATGTGAAGATGCAGCAAGAAGAGGTCTATCTGCAAGCAAAAAAGAGAGACAGTGGAAGAAAACCAAACCTGCAGACATCTTGATTTTGGATTCCTAGCTTCCAAAAGTATCTTCTGTTGTTTAAGCCATGTAGTCTGTGGAATTTTGTTACAGCAGCCCAAGCAAACTAACATAGCTAGTTAGACTACCTGACTAAACACATATTTCTAAACATGAAGCAAACAGAATTTTCTCCTTTGATTTGGGGTATAAATTAAGTTCTTAAGTAAAAAAAAAAAAACAAAAAACCTGTAACAAGATTGATCACTTGGAAAAGAGCACAGATTCTCACCACTTAATTGACATTTCCTGTTCTTAATTTCTTAACTACATGGTAAGGCAGAAAAGGCCATTCTGTTTACATATTTTAGAAATATTAAGTTTCGTATCTTCAACTTCATAGGGTTTTAATAAGTCTATAGAAGCCTGGCCAAGAAACCAAAGTGGAAATCTGTTTGATTGACATTAAAAAGCAATTAAGTTATAGATCTGTCAAATATGTTCACATTTGGGCTCTGCCGTTGTACATGTCTATTTTGACTACCACTACCAGAATCATTTTAATGATTTACAGACCTTCCATATCTAAGTACCTTAAATATATGAAAGCAGTGACCCAATCTTTCTTCATATTGCATATCCTAACAAAACCTTCCCCTATTTATTAGAAGACCAGAAGGATGGCCCAACATTTGGACTATGTTGAGTCTAAACAATTCTGAAACATTTTCAGAGGAAAAAGGGGGAAAAAAATAGAAAAGAGTCATCTAGTTGGCTCAGTGTCTATCATGAACCATATTTCCCCCTAATAAGATGACATTTCTGAGCCACCAAGGGCAGCCCTTAGTCAGGTATGAACTCTCAGTGCCATCAAATATTTCTTCTATTTTTGCTTTGAATCCAAGCAGAAGTTTGGCGAGAGAACTTTTCACAGAGTCAGGCAGGTAGCAGAATTCTTATTCCAACTCAGTGTCTTATTCCCATTAGCCAGAAGACTTTTAGGTTAACTGTGAAGGAGCTGATTCATGGATGTCTCAGAAAATTCCCAAGTTAGATATGACCATTTTGGGGCCACTTTTCAGGTTTTTTCTTTACTTTTTTTTAAAGTAGTTTTAGGTTCATAGCAAAATGAGGAGTACAGAGATTTCCCATTTAACACCAGCCCTATAAATGTATAAAATCTTCATTATTAACATACTCCAGCAGAGTGGTACATTTGTTGCAAATAATGAAGCTATCATAATATGCACATCATAATGACTCAAAGCCCATGGTTCATTGAAGGGCTCGTTCTTGATTTTAGACAATGTATTATGTATCTCTATGATACTATTATACAGAGTGATTTCAGGACTCTAACATTTCTGTGCTCCATCTATGCATCCCTACCTCCCCGCAACCCATGAAACCTGATCATTTTACGGTCTCCACAGTCTTGCATTTTCCTGAATGTCCTTTAGGAATCATGAAGTATGAAGTCTTTTGAGATTGGCTTCTTTCACTCATAAAACACATTAAGTTTATTCCATGTTTCTTCAAGTCTCATAAGCTCATTTTTTAGCACTAAATTTGACTCCACTGTCTGTATGTACCATAGTTTATCTAGTCACCTCCTGAAGGGCATCATGGTTGCTTCCAAGTTTTAGCAAATATAAAATATAAATAAAACTGCCAAAAACATCTTTGTGTAGATTTCTGTTGAAAGCATAAGTTGTCTACTCCTTTGTGCAAATACTAAGGAGTATAGTTGCTGGATCGCATGGTAAGGGTTTTTACTTTTGTAGGAAACTTCCAAATCTACCTATTTTTTAAAAAAAGGAAATGTGCAGAAAGAACTGAAGGTGAGTGCAGACAGAAAGAGAGAGAAGCATTTTATTTTTATTTAGTTCTTCATCTTGGTTGTTACCCTGGCCCTGGGACACAAACCCAGGCCCTCGGGGTGCATGTGGTTCACTTGCCCAGAGGTGACCGACCTAATTGCTATTCCACCAGGGTGCACCCCAAATTATCTTTGTGATCAATGACAGGAATCATACCATGCAGGCTTGCATTTTGTGTACCCACCAGGAATATATGGTAGTTGCTATTGCTCCACATGCTCACCAGCATTTGGTGTTTTCAGTGTTCTGGATTTTAGCCATTTTAACAGGTGTGCAATAGTATCTCACTGTTGCTTCCTCTTTTTTAAAACCTCTCTTTTATATGACTCCTTCAAGATTCTCACATGATAATTTCACATTAGCCATTCAATAAAAATATTTGCTACTAAGAACATAAGCAATAAAGAATGAGCTATGCCAAATGCCCTTATGCTCACCCTGCTCTTAAGATTTCTGAATATATTTGGTGGTAGTTTATTACCTATTCTTCAGAACAAAGCAAAATAAAATAAACAAACCTTTGAAAGGTTGGTGGTTGACGCACTCCGGTGGAGCAGTGGTTTGGTCAATTGCCTGGGGCCTCGTGACCGCCCCCAACAGGTTTGAGTCTCAGGTTGCGGAGAAAACAACCAGTGTGAACAACTAAATAAAAATAAAATAAAAATGTTTCTTCCTTCTCTCTCTTCCTGCTTTCACCTTTCCTTAAAAAAAAAAAAAAAAAAAAAGCTTGGTTGTTTCTATTACTGAATGATCAAGGAAGACTTTTCTTGTGAAACAATCTAGACACGTAGGCATGGAAACGGCCATTCCTCAGTTATTTCATTTATCTTCACTCCCTGGAGTTACTACTGCCTCATCCCTGGCCATCTGTATTTAAGTTAACAGCAAATTGGCATACAAAGTGACTACCCTGTCTTTACTGCCTTCATTACTGACAGCTTGTAGTCCATGAATTCATTCAATGAATATTTCTTAAACCTCTGCCCTTTATTAGAAACAATGCTAGGCAATTTCTTTTGCTTTGTTTTCTACCTTAGCTTTAATAATTATCTTTTAATAATGAAAACTCAAAATTCTTACATACATTGAAATATATAAAATGTCTATGATATGAACATAGTCAAGAGCATATCACAGACATGTTCTGTAATTTGTTTTACCTGTGCAATATTAAGTTTATACATGTAAAACAAAATGTATTAAATAATGTAACACATATGAAAGCAAGGATAATTTAACTCACTTAAATCATACTGGAAGTCATCTATTAAACAAGAAACCACCATTGATGAACAACAAGGAAAAACAAAACAATTCTTACAAGGTGGACTTAACATTTTAGAAGGTATGCAAAAAAAATCTCCCAGGGAATATTTTCAAATAATAAAATTTGTGTAAGTAACCAATCAATTTTCATTGAATTACAAATCAATTACAAAGATAAAGGCACTGTGGAGCAGTGGCTGCAATGCTGAACTCTGGAGGCAGGACCCCCGGAACAGAGCTGGGTGAGGACCCTGGCTGGCACGCCGGCATGGAGGCAGTGAAGCCCCAGACCCAGGTTCTGCAGCCGTCGAAAATGCAGAGAGGGTGAACAGGCGGTGGAAGGGGAACAGGCTGAGGTGGCTTCCTTGAAGCCTGGTTGAAGAGGATCCAGCTGGTTGAAGAGGAGCTGGACCTTGCTCAGGAATGCCTGGCCACAGTGGCTGTACAAAAGGTGGAGAGAGCTGAGACAGCTGCTGCTGAGAGGGAGCGAGACCAGGAGGTTATTTAAAGTAGAGCCTTAATGGTGCATTCTAGTGGAGCAGCAGTTAGGTCACTCGCCTCTGAAGGACAGAGGCCACACACCCCGGGTTCGAGTTCCTGGTCCAGGGTGCTGACTTGGAAGATAAACTGATATGCACAAAGACAAGCACCTCCATACACAAAGGGTACTACCGCTCCTCCCTCTGACCGCAACTCTTCCTGCAGCCAGCTTGCTCGAAGCTGACCTTTAAACTGAGGGCTGATCCTTAACTGAAAGGCTGCTTTCACAGCCCCGGAGCCCTCCTGCTCCCTGGGTCCTCTTGGCTAAGCTGTCTCTGCCTCTCCTCAGAGAGTCCAGCTGGGCTAGAGACTGAACACCTCTGGGACAACACTGAAGGGAATGTGAGTACAAAGCACATGTGACATACACATTTTTAATGAAATGTTTTGCTGTTGTTGATGTAGCCACCCTTAGTAAAACATTCCAGGTAATTCCATGGTTCTGATGGCAGTCGAATCCCTTTCTCAGTTTTGAAGATGACTCCTCAGTTTAATGCCTGCTGCCCTCTCCACTGAGGAGGGAAAGAAGTATGGGCCTGCCTTGGCTGAGAGCCCACCAGAGCCCAGAGAAAGACTCCACCATGGAAAACCTCATTGCTCTCTATAAAGTATCAGGCAAACCAAAAAGGTGATTCCAGGAGGAGTTAGGAAAATTACAAGTGTTATTCAGGCTTTCAGCTTTCATTTATCTTCCGGCAACCTTCTTGCTTTTCTTTCTTTCTTTCTTTTTTTTTTTGGCATCAGAATTGATCAAGCAAATTAAGGTGGTGAGACCAAATCCTTGTCCTATCTCTAACCCCTTCAAACCACTCACAGAATGGGCCATGCACCCCAGTGGTGAGGTGATCTCTTATTCACTTTCCTCTCTCTTGAAAGAAAGAAAATTTACGTTTGTACCCAGGACTTAGCCCTATGAAACTCATCTCAATACCCTTTTCTGAGTCTGAAGTTGCTGTCTCTAAAAGTGCCATTTCATTGTGCTTTGCATCAGTTACTGCTGAAGAAATTCTGAACGGTTTATACAAAAAACTTTTTATATTATTTTGCAATTTCTTTTTTGGGATTCAGGTGTACTGGATGCTCCGCCTGGCTGTGGGAGCTCTTCATAGTCTGTGGGGGCTGGCAGCACCCCCTACCCAGTCTCGCCTTTTTACTGAGGTTTCTGTGAGATCTGTTAGGTGTGCATCCTGCAACTTAGTGATTTAAATGTGTTGTCCTTTCATATGTTCTCTTTGGAGGCCAATTAGGAGAAAGGGAAACCAATAGTGTAACAGTTGATACTGAAAACTGACATGTATCTTTTATGAAAGAAAGAACCAGTCCCTCCAGAAAAAGATAAAAGCATTGAAAATATAACCTTATTTCCACGGCATTGCTATAATGTATAATAAACCTTGGCTACTTCAGGAGAAACTTATAGAAATTCAACTCATTTACTGAGCCTCACATCATTCATTATTTATAAGTAGGATCTGTGCACAGAGAAATAAAAATACTGCCTTAAGCAAACTGTACTGTGAAACAATGTCTCCACAGAAGGTGCTGGCAGGACCACAAGAGTAGGACTTAAACCCACTTCAGGCATTCTACCTCACCAGCTCTGATTGCCAGAGCATATGTGTTCATAACAGGGGAAAATTTTCTCTCTGGTTTGATATGATTGCATCTGAAATCTCAAGGGATTTCAAGCTCAATCATAAGAATATGGTTTCGAGTACATTTTAAGACAGAAGTACATACACTATTATTCAGGGGGGCACTTACATAATTCAAGCTAAATCCAAAGTGCTAGAAGAAGAGTTTGAACACATTTATAGACAGCTGAAACAAACAGAAATGTTAAGCAAAGTTATTCATATCTGGGTGGAGTTGTGTCTCAAAGTTGTTCTATGGCCTGACATGCAAAGATAAGGCTAGGCAACCAAATTTCTCCTCTCAATAATTAAATAAAAAACCAAACAAAATTGAGCAACTTGAGCAAATTAGCTGGGGCTGGAATGACAGAGGCTGAAAAAGGTCATACTGTAACAAGCAGAGCTGAATAGCCTGCAAGAACATGGAAGAGAATTCTTAAGGAAATCAACACCATGAAGGAGCGACGAAACGGACAAGTGAGGTAAAAAGATGCTCCGAACACTGACAACATCAAATGCCACAGAAAGTGGAGCAAGAGGAACCCACTCGTTGCTGGTGAGAATTCAAAACAGTACAGTCACCGCAGAAGACAATCTGGCTTCTTTTTTTAAAAGCTAAACACACTCCTATGATGAGTCAGCAGTTGCATTTTTTGGTGTTTACCCAACAGATTTGAAAATGCATGTCCACACAAAATCTGCACAAGGATGTTTACAGCAATTTCATTCATAATCAGAAAAATTGGAAGCAACCAAGATGCCTGACAGCAGGTGAATGGATAAACTGTGGTACACCCACCCACACAACGGAATATTATTTAGTGTTTAAAAGCAATGGAGTATCATACCAAGTCATGAATAGACATGGATGACCCTTAAGTGGAAATTATTAAGTGAAAGATGTCAATCTGGAAAGGTTCCATACTCTATGATTCCAAATACAGGACATCCTGAAAAAGGAAAAAAAAAAAAAAAAGGAGACAGTAAAAAGATCAATGTCTTCTAGGGGTTTGTGGGGAGGGAGGGATGAATAGGTGGAACACAGAGGACTCTCAGGGCAGTGAAAATACTCTGCATGATATTATAATAATGGATAATGGATCTATATCATTGTACATTTGTCCAAAACCAGGGAATGGATGCCATGGATGAGCGTGATGGTAAACAAAGACTTTGAGTGATTGTAGTATGTCAATCTATGTTCATCACCAGTAATAAAGGTACCTCTGGTGGGGGATGCTGATGGCAGGGGAGTCTGTGTTAAGAGTAGAAACAAGGGGTTATGGGAAGTCCCTGTGTCTTTCTTTCAATTTTGTCAATCTATAAGAACTCTTTAAAAAACTTCTAGAAAGTACAGAGAAACGTAAAGTTAATGTGACAGGCAAGAACACCAAGAAGAGAAATTAGATAAAGTAATCAGTTCCCAAAGCTACTTCAAGTCTCTAAGTTTTTTCAATTTTATGTCATGGACACCCTTAAGAAAAGCCTTCATTAAGTTAGTGCTACTTGAGAGACTATGTCACTGCTTACAACCAAGAGTCATATGGAGCAGAAACAGGTTCGTGAATCAGCATCAGACCCTTGGAGAAGCAGGGGAGCACCTAAGAAATCTCCGTAAGGCAGAAGACAAGGAGGATGCTCCCATACCAGAGCACTGCTTACTGACCCCCCAGCGGTAGTTTTACAGATTCTCTGCTATTCTCATCAAGAGGCAAAGTCTAATTTCTTTCTTTTTGAATTCCATATGGCCTAAGTGATTTGTACCAATAAAACCAAGCAGAAGCGACATTCCAGTTTAAGTTATAAGAGGTCTCTCAACCTTTGCCATGACTCTTTGGTCTGCTTTCAGTGAGTTCTCTCTTCAAGTCACGGTATCAAGGTGTGAAAGGCCCACGCTATACTGAGCAGCCACAGAAGGTGCTCTGGATAACAGTTACGACGCTCCCAGTCACCCTGGACAGTCATCGCAGTCAAGCCTGCAGATGACAACTGTCTCAGACGAGATCTGTCAACAACCATGTGCACATCCCAAATGAGAAACGCCCATTGAGTCCAGTCAATCAGACAACCCTGGGAGAGAACATTAACTGCTGTTTGAAGTCACTAAATTTTAAGATGACTGGCTATAGCGCTCCTTCTCAATGATGGAAAAACATTAAAATCATTCCTGTTAGGAAGGAAGGAAGGATGAAGGACAGTAAAGCAGATAGTGAATATATATGTAAAAAGACTGAAGAAACAACTCTATTCAATCAAACAAACACAAGTTACCAAGAAAAAAATGCATATCTACTGTTTAAACTACACAAAATGCTATAAATTTACACATTTATAACAGATATTCACTGCATGCAACCTTACAACATTAGACAATAATACTTTCATTTACTAGTCTTTACTGGCAAGCAAAGCACATGAATTATACTAATGGGAAAAAATACAAGAGCAGTGATGTGGAAATCCTCACTTCTTCCTACAAGCCCTGGGTCACAGTGCTCTCAAGAGCACACACTAATATGGCTTGGGGATATACTCAGATTTAATCAACAGGATAAAGACATGCACCGATTTATGATACAGTCATCTCTTGTGAGATGAGGTAGGGAAGAGCAAGGACAGGTATGTCAGGACCTCCTGACAGACACTTATGAAGTGTGACATCTTAAGCTAAGTAGCAGCACATAGTTATCTGAATCTTTGTTTTTCAAAACAATAAAAATTAACTGCAACCAAATTAATGCAAAAAAATTAGTAATACAAACTTGCCTTAATGTATCTGATATACAGTTGTATAAACAGGCATGAAAATACCATGCATGTGGGACTCACCATAATGATAGGAATATAAAGTCATAACTTACTTGGAGGGGAAAGCAATTAAGATTGCTCTTCATTCCGTGATTTTCCCAAAGGTGATAGCCTCACCATTCCCTTTCAGAACCAGTGACGTGAGCGTATCAATTATTTTCCCCACTTGAAATAAATATAAACTCCCATAAGCTTTAGGTATATTTACACACACCCACACATGCACACTTGTGTGTGTATCTCAATGGAAAAACACTATGAACCCCTTATCAAAGAACTACTGTTCAAAGAGCAGATTCATTTATCTTTCTAAAAACTATCACAAACTGTTATTTTCTGTTGGTATATAAATACATTTCATTAAATAAAGACAGAAGTTCAAACCTTTTTACATTATTTTTCTGGTGAATTTTACTTCTTTTCATTTCAATGTAGATTTGTTTTCATACCAAATAAATTAATCATCATGTTTATATCTTCTTTCAAACTAGTCATGCATCACTCATATTTCCTTATCTGATGACCTTAAGTAAGATCAAAGGATCAAAAACTAAAGATACCAGCCTCCTGGGGATTTCAACTCTCTATTCCACTAGACACAGAGAAGACAGTAAATTCATACTTACGCTGTTGAATTAAGAAGGACCGCAACCTACAAACCATATGGCACTACTTATGTTAATTTTTCTTAAAGCAGCACACACAGCACTAACAAAACATACTCAAGAGAAAATGTCAGTTTTAACGGTCACGGGATCCTAATTGGAAATAGTTCACTGAGAATCTGCTGTCATTGACAGTGATCCCCAATCACAGCCCCTTATAGGGATCGAGCTTCTGATCCAAGAAGGAAAAGATGGAAAGAAATAGAAAGTATGAACATTTCATGCAGGGTCTCTGTCAAAGCTCATATAACTACAAGGTTAATTTAGAACACAGAAAGATAACCTATGGCAAAAACACAAACAACAAAAAAACTTCAGACATAGAACTTGTAGACTGCATTCTGAACACCTAATTTAGTCTTGTGCTATACTGAATATAGTACTACTTAAGAGTGCATTAAGTGTGCATCTATACAATGCCCAGAAAACTGAAGTCAAAATTTAATCAGTGCCTAAAAGTCAGACTGAAGCTTCAACATACATCAGTGAAATAGAAGAATGTTTTAACCTCGTCAGTTACAGTTCGTATTATATCAAAAATAAATTAATGAATGGCATTTTACTCGCTTTTAGTGCCAATTTGTTTTCCCTCTAAATTTACTATCATTTTTGTCGTTTTTTTCTAAAAAACAAATATAAAAACAATTAGTTTAAGCACTATAAAGGTTATGAGATAATGATCTCCTTGCATATTTTCCCCAGTTTTCCACAAAACAGAAAAAGCTTTCTTCAAAGAAATAGAAAGCTTTAGTTACAAGTGTACAAGCCAGCCATGTGCACTAATTTTCAGTAATAATGAATAAGGTGAGCTCCCCAGGGACTTAAAAGTCAACGTCTGGCAATGCTTGGGTGAACTAAGACGGAGAACGACTCATGTGACACAATCTTTTAAAATCCTTTGTATCCCCAGATGGACAGAGAAGCCTGTGGAACTCACAATGACTTTCCAAGGTGTGTGACTGGCTCAGACCACCGGGAAAACTTTGCCAAAGCCTGTGAAGAGAGGTGCTACTTAAAAACACACGTTGAAAATAGAATCATTCCCCTCTACTCTGAAATTGAAAAAGGGCCAAACTGCTTGCTACCTACAGGATTGCTTACCTGAAAAAATAAACTCTTACTTCTTAAAGCAATGACTGAGGGGGGAAAAGGGGGCAAAACAGGAGATTTGAAATACCAAAGACCACTGTTACCTGCCTCTGAGATGAAGGGTGGTAAACTTCATTTCACAGATATTTTAAGTACCTGTAAAGCCCAAGTGGCTCCAATTTTAAGCCTGTGTTTAGATCAGGTTTGAAAAGGGCTACGTTTCTCTACAATACCTAGGCACCACTTCTGATGCCAATCTGCGCTTTGAGTTTGAAACGGGCGACCACATATGAGAAAAGCAGACCACCTACAGTCGACAGTACGTGCCACAACCCATTTCCTTGGCACCCAAGCCCATGTGCAGGCAAACGCTTTCATTCGAAAGAAAATCAACCTCAAGATTATTGCCAAAGTCTTGAGTAATATCACATAAGTAATTTCACAATTTAAATTCTTACAGATATATAAATCATGTCTTGTCAGCAGGTTTAATACCTGACAGAAAAATACAAACCCACCTGACCTACTGACATGCCCTGCTATCTCATGGTCCTTGCAACAGCCTGAAGGACAAGGATACAGCCTCTTGATGTGCATAACTTATATGTGAAAATCCAGTTACTCAAATGGAAATTGCAGTTTCCAATGGAGAGTACCTACCAGGAAGAGTACTTTTTGCAACTCCTAATACTCTTTTTATTATTGTGTGCCTTTTTTATTTAGAACATTACAGGTGCCCCTTTTCCATCCTGAATGCTCCTAAAGTTACAGAACAAGGGGATCCTACCTGGTCGTCTATGACAGGTCACTGATCAAACAGAAAACAAGGCAGGCAGATTCCGTCTGTCTCTTAAGATTAAGGACCTTGGTCTTTCTACCCCTAGCTACAGCTAAAGACCCACCATTCAATATTAGTTGCACTAATAACCCCTTTCCAGGCAAGTATTTAATATTCTCCCGTGTTTGCCCAACTTCTAAATTCAATGATTTTCAAGAAACTATTATTTTATGAACACCATACCCTACACAGAACAAGCACTTTTTTTTTTAAAGTGAGCTCAATTCTCTTATAAGAAACATAAGTTTACTGGAAAATGACCAATATTGTATCACCCCAGTGATCAAAGCCCATTTATTTAACCAACCTTATCTTTCAATAGTGCCAGTCTTTGTGTAAGAGTTTAATTTACTTGAAATATTTACATTCACACAAACAAACCTGTACATGAGATAAAACAAGACATAATGTTTTGCTGAGCTTAAGAACAAGGTGCAGGCTGTTTGTGCACAGAAACAATCATTCCACGCGTTTCTGACAACACAGAGCATGCTCGGCCAGCTATCCCCAAATCCTTCTCCTGAAGCACTGGGAAGCTTGTAGAGCTGATGGCATCTGTACAGTGAAGCATAGCAGAGATCTAGGGCTGCTGACTTCCAGCTACACATTTTAGTGCCTGACCCAGCAGAGGGTGCCATGAGGAAAGAATGAATAAAAATTAACTTTAGAAAAAGACTAGCAGAGATTTTTCAAAGGCCAAACACTTCTGCCACAAGTGACTTCTATTGCAGAAACAACCACAAGCAGTGACGAATTTAGCAGGCATGACTTAACAGGCAATAAGATCAGAAACTTTTACCCTTCCACCTCAGGAATTGTTCGCCTGTCTAGGAAAAGTCGAGGTGCCCTAGGAGACTTTGCCCTTGGACAGCATCTGCAGTTAGATAGAAGCCTTAGTCCACACTTGTTTACCATGGGTGTTGATATGCATGTGAAGTAAGTCTTTTCAACACAGACATCTATGAAAGATACTCACGCAGCCTCCAGCAAGAATTTCTGCTGCAAGTGGCACCGAACCATCTTTGTGCATAAATTTATCCCTCACAAAATCATTCACCTTGAAGAAAAATATTTACAGAAGCTGATGAAAAATATAAAGAAAGTCATTAACACACATAAAGATACATCTGTGAATATTTTTTCCTTTCTATGGAGTAATCATAAACTGCATCAATGAACAGATCTTTAAAACCGCTTGAGACATGCTTTTAATAGCAGATATATAGTTTTCAAATGGTGAAAAAAGCATATATATAACATATTCCTAATGTGTCAGGGAGAAAAATATTAAAAGATATATGATTTACAACCACAAAATTTAAAAGGTCCTGCAATTTACTAACATAAATAAACATACCAACAAGAGACAAAATCAAAATATACATTCTATACTTTGAAAATTGTTTTCTGAGACTGATTAAAAATAACTCCAAATCTTCTAACAAGATTTAATCTAAAAGAGCACTCATTAAATGGATAATCTCACTCATACGTGGAATATAAAGAAACAAAGCAAATGAACGGACAAGGCTAATGGAACGGAAGTTACCAGTGGGAAACGGGCTGCAGGTGAGGATAAGTGGAGCTGTGGTCTAAGGGACAGTGATGAGGACTTCTGGTAATGTGGTGGAGGGCAGAGTTTGTTGTGATGTATCTGAGGAGTGGGGGACCTGCACATCTGGGTTTATGGTATTTTGTAAACCAAAGATCGTAAAAGAAGAATTTCAGGCACTAAGGCTACCCAGTCCAATCTAAGACTGGAGTTTCATGGCCTTGGTGCTATAAATGCAGTAGGCACCTAGTCCACAAACATTTCCTGAGAAGCCACTATCTGTCAGGTGGGAGTCAGGCACAAAAACACAATCGCAGAGGGGATCCTCTACCACTAGAACTCAGACCTGTCAGCAGGTGGTTTTGGTAAATGCTAGCAGACATACCTCACACAGCATGTGCAACTGAATGAGTCAGAAAACCCAATTTTGAACTGCACTTTCCCACTCATGAACTGTGTGAACATGAGTAAATACTCAACTCCCATGGATCTCACTTTCCTTCTCTGCAAAACGTCGGACAAACTTGTGCTTAATATTAAAACAGTGGATAACACAAGCAAAGTACCCAATGTGGTAGCTACTGAAGGAAAGTCTGCTGCTGATGTCGCCACTGCTAACATAACAAGCAAGGTGGTGGCAGTGGTGGTGGCGGCCACCAAAAGTTTTGTTCAATTATCACATTTTTGGATGTTCAGCGTTAAGTGGGGAATAATGAGAAGTAGTGTTGGTGAGTGTCCTATGTTCAGACTAGCTAGCACCTTGAGGAAACACAAACCTGTATTTCACATATGAATATATACTAGATTCTTCAGTATGTGCAAACTGTGTTAATAAGAAGCATCGACTTAAAAGACTCACTGTAAGTTTTATGGCCTTCTCTGGGGCAACTCCCAGTAGCTGTGGCAACAGACCTAAAAAACAACAATTAGAAGGATTAAATAAATTAACATTAAATAAATAGGCAACCCTAAAGAGGGGATCACCACCTAAAAACTGGGGCTGCAACATTCAATTACTTTTAGTGAGAATATCTGAAATGCAATGTTTAAGTACTAATGTCTTATAGCCAAGGCAGGCCTAAGTACATTCCCTCTCACAATCTGAATTATTTGCACATTGGATAAATCGACAGTAAGAGCGATAGACAATATCTCATTATTCTACAAGTTTTCCTTCCTGCCTCCTAAACATATGGACTTTAATGAACACATTATTTTTATAATACTTTCCTCATCCCCCCATCCCTAAATGCCCACAGTTTAGTCATTCATTCATTTAGCACCTATGACTCATCAGACAAAATACAACTCTTGCTCTGACCAGCTTCTAGTGAAAGGAGAAGAGTGGTCTTTCTCAGTGACAATTGAGAGAAAAATGCATTCTGGTAAGTGAACAGACAGGGCAAAGAAAGCAGATAGAAGCCTGTCTGGTGTGCTCAAAACTGAGGGAGAACATCAGTGTGCCACCTTGCATGAAGCAGGCACAGGTAAGGGCAGATGTTAAAGCCACATCAGATGACAGGATCCTGAGCTTGAGTTATTCTAAATAAGATGAGAAGTAATTAGAAGGTTTCAATGAGGAAGAAAGTAATATCTTAATTCATATTTTTAGAACACCACTCTGGTGGCTGCAGTAAATAGACAGGACATACCAAGTTTGCTGTTGCTGTTGATAGTGATGGTGGTGGTGGTGGTGGGGTGTGTGTGTAGAGATTATGAGAGAAAGATAAAGTGGGCTTCACTGCTCCTGCTTGAATTTCAGCATTTAACATTTGGATAGAGTTGAGGCTGCCTCTAGAAAGAAACAGGTTTGGGGTAGAAAGTGAAGAGTTCTGTTTTGAACACTGAGTGGGAATTCAGAATCAGAGTACAGCAGGGCAGAGGTGTGGCCTTTGACAGGAAAGGTAGTTGCAGCAGTATTAGACCTACTAACCTGAACTAAGAAATGTTCTTTTCATTGACTCTTTTTAGGAAAGGAAAATCATAGACAAATGCCTTTTCTTGGAAACACAAATTAAGCTAACTTCAAGGACCGAAATATGTATCCCTTAGTTCATATTGCCGACTTGGAGAGGGCCTTCATATTGTTATGAAGTATATTAGTAAGTACAATTTATTAGTAAGCACAATTTATTAATTCATCTACGCTGGAAGGTCTGCTCATAGTACCTTCTGAGACCAGCCCTGATCACACTCTTCCTAAAGGCACTTGCAGTCAACAGTCACGAGCTTGACTGACAAAGGCTATATGCGCCCAGCCTGCAGACACTTTACTGAGTAGCACAAAGGTTCAAAAATAATTTGCGTCTACTGTAGAAAAAGAAAAATCAATGGATGTGACAGCCCTGAGTCTCTCTAATGTCAGAGCAATTTGCTACAGCTGAGAGACTCATTTTTTAAAGGGTTCCCATGTGTCAGTTGACCAAAGTCCCCACCAGGCCCTAATGCTGACATGGCGGTGAGGACTGCCATGTCACTCATCACTTTTCATGTTCTGTTGACATGCTCACAACAGAGGAGTGTTTCTCTGTGCTCATGGTTCTACAAAAAGTGGGGAACTAAATAGACTAAGATAGCTTCATGTTTAAGGAAAAATGGGAGAAAACTCATTTCATTGTGAAACTACATGATGATGAAGATGCTGATGCAATTGAAACTTTTCAAAACAGTGAAAATATTATTATGTGTCAGATGCCACTTTAACCCCTTTTCTACCTTGTTTAATCTTTATAAGCACTCTGCAGAAAGAAAATTGAGTCAGTGAATAAATAATTTGTTCGAAATTATGCATCTATAAATGCTAAGACTGGGATTCACACCTAAGCCCTTACTCCAGCATCCATGCTTTTAGAAAACATTCAACTCTGCTGTATGGCTAACATTCAAATGTGTGTATCTGTGTCTGTTCACTCACGTAACTGCTGGGATCCTACAGGTGAATTTGCAATGGAATTTTCCAGATAGTTATGTTCTCTGAGCCTGTTTCATCTCCTGGGACACAACTGATAGAACAAGGAGAAGAAATCTAAAAGATGTGTAGCCAGTGAGTTCAGCAACATGAGTCCTATAGCCTGGAACCCAAAGGGGAGCTAGCCAGTTAAGATCCTTCTCTCAGCAGCATTACACAGTCATTGGAGGCAAAGCAGTCAGCCAGCAGAGAGGCACTGACTGAGAATATGACATCAAGGCCACGAGAGGGGAACATGGTTAGGTGAAGCGCTACAAGTGGCCATGTATGTGCTAATGCCACAAGGAAACAGAAACCACAAATAAACAAAGGCAATAAGTTCACAGAGGGAAGAGAAT
This sequence comes from Solenodon paradoxus, assembly GCA_004363575.1. NCBI lineage: Eukaryota > Metazoa > Chordata > Mammalia > Eulipotyphla > Solenodontidae > Solenodon > Solenodon paradoxus. Next base: position 24,091 of record RJWH01005712.1, on the reverse strand, counting down.
GAGGGACAAGTGGAAGGAGACACCGAGAACAGAGAACACAGGCCCATGACAGGTACACATAGGGGAGAGCAGCCTTGACCATCTTCTGTCGCTCTGAGGTTGGTCTCCACGGACATTCCCTGGAAGCTCTATGAGGTCTCTGCCTTCTTTCTCTCTCACATGAACTCTAACCAAATTCCCCCAGGGGTCTCACTAGCTTCAGCGGGGCTATGTTCTTTAGAATTGAAATAAATTAAAGCAGCACACGAGGGAAACGCGAATATGGAACATATGGGCAAAGCAGATACAGGTGCCCCTTGAACTGCACAAGCCCACTTATCCACAGATTTTGTTTTCTATCTACTGAGTCTGCATTTACAGATTTCCCACTCAAGGGCTCAACAAACTGCAAGTATAGGTTGGACAAATCCTTGGCTGCAGAATCCCTCGATGGAGTGCAGAGTCAACTATGAATTACAGCCAGATTTTCAACTGCATGGGTGTCAGCACCCCTAAAGTCCCTGCAATCCCCGCCAGTAAGCATTTTCTCCTCCTAAACTATACTGACTTAGTAATTCTTTATCTCTACCGCAAGATAATTAATACTTACAACAACAGAAGGCTTTAGTATTACTTCATGAAAGTATAACATTAATTTCTACGAGCAAGAACGCAGATTAGCTGTTTAAAATACATTTTAGCATTTACCATTTCCATTTTAATCTCTGCATTCAGGTCAAGTACCAAAATGGTTAAATATTTACTTGCTAGATGTAATTTTCTCATCATTAAATTGTAGACCAAAACTGTGGATGCCTTGAAAGCACTGTGATTTAAATGATGATCTCTTGTCTCTATAACTACCCTGTGACAGTCTTTTTAAATGACTAATAAAAAACAGCCCATGGAGCCAAATGACTAGAGTGTTAGATACAATCACTTCAGCCAGCCTTTTAAGCTATTGAGATTTGTCTTTCTCGCTATAAATTTAGTAGTGCGCTGTGAACAGCAAAAAAAACCAAAACAAAACAAAAGCGAAAACCTATATTTAAGACTAACTATAGGGAAACAAATATTTATTTGCTCAGCAAACATTTAGCAAATGCCTTCTGTGTTCTTGGTAGTGGAAGGAATTGGGATAAACACAAGAAGATCTGCGCCGCTGAGACATTCTCACTTTAGAGGAAGAGGGAACCCGAAGTGTCTGTATGTCAAGAAAGGGATAAACTCCCTAAAAACAGAACCTGGGGACAGCAAAGTATTATGGGAGCACAGTGGAGAGAATCAGTTATTCTGCCTGTGGGAGGGTCTTTAAGGATAAACAGGAACCCAGGGGAGGAGCGACGAGAGTAGACTAGAGGGTAGCAGGTACCAGCAGAGGGAGTGGTGTGTACAAAAGCAACAAAATCTCCAGATCATGGCACATTCAGGGTCAAGGCAAGATCACTGAAAGCTGTGGTTAGATCACAGATTTTGCAATAAATATAGCAGTAGTAACAATGACATCAGCCAATATTTGGGAACCTTTACTATGTATACCAGGCACTACTCTATTTGCTTTATGTGAATTAACCTGATGAATCCACACAAGACAATAACAATAACTCAGTGCATGCCATTTAATTCCCATCAACAAACAAATAAACTGAGGCAGGCTTCAAGGAGCCTCCCCAAGGTCACTTAACTCTTACATAGGGGCGTGGAGCTCAACCCAGGCGGTCTGGCTCCCGGGGTGCAATTACTTGTGTACTTCTCTACTTCTTTCTTAGACCATGTTAAGGAGCTCAGCCAAATGCTGAGTTGTACAGGGTGGCTTTTAAGGTAAAGTCAAAAAAGTAAAGCATTCTAGAGTCTGATGGAAGACAGATGACACAAGGTAGAGGCCCAGAGCATGGAAAGTAATTAGGAGGTTAAAGTAACATAATCAGAGGCCCATATTTTCAGTATATTAAATGAACAACTTCACCCCAATAAGAACTAAGCCGAAGTCCAAATTCATTCTTAATTACCTGAGCCAAATGTTCGCACCCAAGAAGGAATTAGTACCATTCTTATGGCGACTATCTTGGCTAAAGAGAGAACAAAGGTGGCTAAGGATTTCAACAGGAGTGCCACAACAGATGTGGGCCATGGCACCATTAGTCCTGGGTAAGTGTCCTTTGGGAGGGGTCACTAGATGCATTTTTCATTGCTAGAAAGCAACTGTCACTGAGATGAGAATTTCAAAGACCACCTGGTACCTTGATCTTAGAGGTAGGAGGGGTAACGTGGTTTAGTCATGTCTCAAACAGACAGGCGAGTCAAGGCATTTCGACACAATCAAACTGAAGCTTAAACTACATATATGTTTAACATCTGGGTAACTCAGAAGAAAAATTAGGCTTCTAATATAAGATGTTTCTGTTGGATTCTGGAAATCCATTTTAACCATTAGAAACAGAGAATGGATGTGTGTAGTTTCTAACTTGTCAAAACAGCAGTCTGTTTTCTAACTGCCTCAAATGAAATTTATTAGTGTGGTTAGTTTTCTAATCTTCTCTTTTTAGTTCAGCTCCATCAGCACATATGGCAATGCTTCCCTGGCAAACTTTACCAGAAGGCTGCTAATGCGAGAAAAGATTTACAGGGTACAATATTAATGTAGTATTTTGTCTTCAAATTTCATGGGATTGAGATAAAAATCATGCTATCCCCTGTAATTCCAGTGCCGGGTGCAACTCAATGAGAATTGAATTAGACGTGTAGGTACTAAGCCTGAATCAGGAACCTCCAACTTAAGCTTTATACAGCAACCGAAAAGGGGGTTCCCCTGAGCTGTGTGCTATTCTTCAGAAATCTAACTTTAAGATCACAGAGTTAGGAAGAACTATGAAAGAAACTCATGAGCTATGCTGACCTAATTTAAAGCTGTTTATTTCCGATGGCTCGGGGTATGGATGTAGATAGATTTGGGGTGGAATCCTACGCCTAACAGACCTTGAAGACACTATTTTTTGACCTCTAGGTACCTCGTTGTTAAAACAAGGTTGTCTATTGTGATTCATTGGTTTATTGTAACTATGTAAGTAAGTATATACTAAGACACTGCTCACAGCCTATATCACATATTAAAAAATGGTGATGCTTCTTTCTACCCATCTGTGCAAGGCCTATCTTTGATTCTCTTTTTGGTTAGAAGAGGCAATTTAGCCTACATAATGTTCACAGCCCAGAATTAGGTAAGGAGCAGAATGCTGTTCCCTAATGTCCATCCTTGGGAGAGTTGTCCCCAAGCAGTGAGAGCACAACTAACTGGTCTGATAATGCATAGAGAACCCCTTTATTTGAGGCAAATGTAAGGAAGTGGTAGACATAAAAACATATCTTCAATTACATTTTTACCCTAAAATAAAATGCTTTAGTTGAGAAACGTTTAAGAACATCTGATGAAAACCAATTTCTTACAATGTGATTTCTCCTGGGTGTCAGAAGAGGCCAGCAATTAGGAGCATGGAGCCTGATGCCAGGCTGCTGGATTTAAATTCTTGACTGTGTTAGTTGTAATTGTGGATAAGGTTTCTTTGTACCACATCTGTAAGATGGGGATAAACATGGTACCATCTTTATGGAGTAGTTTTGAAAAGGAAATGAGTTATTAAATACAAAGCCCTCAAAACGGTACCGAGTATGTAGTATACACCATAGGAGTGATTTCTGTTGTTTATCTTCATCACTATCTTCATCATCATCATCCACTGCCTCCATGGAGACTGGAATCCAGGGAAGTTAAGTAGCGCATCCACTCCAGCATTAGTGACTATGCAGTGACGCACAGAGATGAATTCAGGTCTAGTCTACTCTCGAACAGGGCTCTAGGAGCTTAATGCTCAGCTTTCCCCTGTTCACTCATGGGCTTATTATTCCAACTTCCTTCTCCTGTAGACAGGCATTCCTTCCACCTCAGACTCTGAGCCAGAAGCTAGTACTGACTGGTCCTTTCACACAACAAAATGAGGACAGTGATTTGGTGTCTCTCGCTCCCTCTCCCTCTCCCAAGGTCCTGAATATCAAGGTCTTTAAAACACAGAAGGCACTGAACATCAGCACCAAGTTGTAATCATAGCCTGGTGAGCAAGTGAGAGTCAGGGAATAAAGTGGCAACAAGGCACAGGGAAAGCAGGGGATCAGGAGGCAGGCCGATGGTCTCTGAACAACTGTGACCACAAAGCAGCAGGTGTACAGAGGACCAGGCTGGACAAGACGAGCAGGAGATAGATGCAGAGAACTGCAACAACAAAGATGGAACTTGATAACCGAGGAAGCATTTGCAACTCAAACAAGTTCAAGAGTGGACAGCCTGGCATGCCCTGGTGGCCTAGCAGTTAAGTCCACTGGGTATAGTCCGTATACATCCCAAGATCTGGGGTTGCAGGAAACAACCAAAAAAAAAGGAATTCTCTGTCTGCCTATCTTTCCTTTTTTGTAAAAAAAAAAAAAAAAAAGTGGCCACTCAGCTCTGAGAACCATAGCTTAGAGCAAAAAACACAGGGTAGGATTCAGGGCAGAAAGAAGCAGTAGGGTTTGGTAGTGGAGAATCAAGTCACCTCTATTCCTGTAGCTAATATCACATCCAGGCCTTTTATGTGTTACCTAAGTTTCAACCAGAGGCTACCCCTCCAAGTTAAATTCTTTGCCTCTGGACCTCACTGTGAGAGTATAACTTGCCCCCATGCTCCCACAGAGCCTTTCAACATCAGATAAACCTTCGTTCTGGAGCTATCAGCACCCAGTGTGCCCTGTCTCACAGCTTTTATTCCAGCTTCTATTTCCATGACCTTCTTTCTTCACTTGTTTAAGCATTCTTCTCTCCCTCCCCCTCCTTCCCTTTGTCTGCCCCTTTGACTCATATTGCCCAGGAGCCTGAGGCCTTTACACCCTCCCCACTATGCTATCCGCTTTCACAGCCTCATTACAATCCCTTCTCCACTCCTAGTGGGCAGAGCAGCACTGCTGGGGGTGGGGCAGGAACTAATTTAGATGCTTATTTACCTGTGCTAAATGTCTTACTCAAAATGTCAGAACTATCTGTTGCCATAGCTGAAGATTCCTTTGGGAAACTGAGTGTCAAAGTGTAAATGAGTGATAACTGATTACAGCCCAGAAAAATTTAGTTCCTTTGATTCCTCCTCTGTTGAGACTCCCTAGAAGTACAGACCATTGGAAATAAGGATCATAATCTCTCCTTCAGATTTCCCTGCTAGTAAATGGCAAATTTCAGGGTCCTAATTGTTTTTTTTTTTGTTTTCTTTTATATAATATATGCCTTGTTTCTGTTTCAGCAATGGCAGTAGTCGATTATAAATTATCATTCTTGAGGTCTGGAACTAATTCATTTGTTAATTTCTTCTCCAGACTACCTCTAATTCTTTTTTTTTTTTTGGTTATCTTTCCCAATTTTCTAAGCAACTCATGGTTCCCACTTGGCCCTCTCAAGCTTCTGACAGCACTACACACACCCTGTGTTACTTTAGTCTCTTTATGAAACCCTGTGCTCAGTATGGCTCACTTGAGATTTCTGGAGATTTGATTGCCCAGCTCATAAACTGTTCAAGTCTTTTGTTCATTTTTGTTTGGTTTCCTAAAACCAAATATCTGCCTTTTGATCTTTTCACAGATTAATATCCTAAATGAAAATGTGCAGAAACTGGCTAAGAAAACAAGACTCAAACCAACACATTTTGCATTCATTAAAAAGCTGTGGTAAATATGTGTGGACAACACCCAAGACTCAATGAAATTCATGAATTCATTGTTCCAAGATGCACGTATTCTTAAGTAACACAAATGGAGCTGTACAAACTCCGATGGTTTTATTGTGATGCTAGGCTTTAAAAATTATTTTTAGCCACAAGAGTAATACAGGAAGAAAATATTTCACTGTGAACCCATAGATTTTGGATACCTTTTCAGAGAATCACTAACTACAAGAAAAAAAATGAGTTGAAATGAACTATCTGACAAAACTTTCTTGAATGCAAACATATCAATAACTTCCTGAGATATCACCACTATATCCTCTAGATGTCACCTTGAGAACATTCCAGGATGGAAGAGGAGGCAGCTTCTGCACCACAAAGACAACTTTGAAACAGACACATTTAAAACTCTGCAAGTCTAGATCAATGAGCTGAATCAAAGAAAATGTGTTTTGCTAATTATTACAAAGATTAAGTAGTACTCTAAATTAAGATTAATTCATAAAATGATCTTATTTCTTTATCTAGGAGATTATCTTTAGGGTTTCTCCCACCAAGAGAAACAAAACAAACATCTTCCATTTCCCATGGACCCTGGTTTCTCTTGAATACACCTTTCTCCCCAAGGTTCCCCTGAACACATTTTTTAATTTCTTAAGGCTGCTCATCACATTACCTGAAGCATCTGAGGGCAGAGAGTACAGCACGTTTAAAGGCAGAAAGTAGTTACTCTTGGACCACTGAGGGTATTTAATTATGGATGATTACCCAATCAATTGTTTCTCTTTAAAATGCCCAAGTCTATGCAGGTCAATAACGTACCCATTTGGTCATGCAGTTCATTCAAACCAAATGAGCTGTCAGGTAATTCATTAAGGATTTTAAACACCTGAGTGCATTAAATCAATAAAGAGGCTGAGGAGGAGATAGAAGACATTTCTAAGTGACCTCAGAGAGATCTGGGTTAACCCAGGTATTTCCCTTAACATATTTAGTACAGGGGTCTGATTTCCACAAGTTTCTCAGGGAATCTTTTTTAACAACCAAGACTTAGCCCCAGAATAAGAAACCCCCAGAAATAAAGAAACTCAGAGACTTGAGGACCAAGAACTAACCAAGTCACAAAACTAAAATCACGTGTGGCTCTAAAGACATGGGTACTAAAGACAATGGTTAACCATTTCCACAGCTGTGTCATCATCAGTTTCTGGGATTTTAGGGCAGGAATTCAATCGCGCTCCCTGATTACTACTGTCGCACTTACAGGACAACGTGCAGATAATGGCAACTGCCAGAGAAAGGAGAGAGAAAACAACCTGTGGTGGGTGCTGAAAGAGTTATTTTAAAATAAGCTTCATGGAGTTGCTCTATTGCTCAGCTGGCTAAGGTGCGGGCCATGTAAAATCCAAGGACCCGGGTTCAAGACCCAGGGCCGAGAGAAGTTGAATGAATGAATAACCTTCATTCAAGAAGTTCCATGAAGAACCAACAAATATAAAAACAGCTTCCTTTTAGAGATCTGTTTACTTGTTATAAGAAGTAAAAAACAGAACGGGGAGATATGCTTATTAACATTATAATAAGAACATAAGTTGCAAGTTTCTACTTTTAATGCCAATTGCCAACCTTTTCCAAAACATACATTAAAAGAATTTATAACAGGGAAGAGATCTTACTTGTGCAACCTTCCAAATTACAATATTCAGTAAATATTAGCAATTGTATAGGTCCTGATGCAGAAAAATTACATGTTAAGAAAATTCCAAAATAGGAAAAAATATGCTCAATATTTCAACACATGCTTACAAATTAGAGATGTACTTTGACACCTCGATATTGCTAAGTGAAGCATTATCAGCAGCAATTCTAAATTTGCAAAATTGAATTTAAGTTTTCATCCAGAATAATAAACTTTTAAATAATGAGATTATATGTAATGAGAAATTTACAGTCAAAGAATCACACGTAGGCCATTTTTTATTTTTAACTTGGTACACAAAGATTAGAACACTGATTCTCAGAAATACTTCAGGCAATTGAGCCCCAACCAATCAAGAATAGGAATGTCATTTACGAAGCAAGACTGTGGTTCATCTATTAAAAACTCTGAACTGTCAATCATCTCTTAGCTCTCAAGACCCAAATTACAGAACTAAACAAAGTTTTACAGTACATCTTTTGTTTTACAATCATAGACTACAAAAGATAAGAAATCAAGTGAAATGAGAAATAAAAATAGGTGACTCCCAGAACTAATTGCATATTCACACTCTACGCATCATCCTTTGACAGAGCAGCCCTTAGGGTTCAGGTACCTAAAGCAGACTAGATCAATCACTATTTCCAAATCACGGAAAGGCTGAGAAGCTTTTCTTTGTTGTTCCAAGTGCGTCTCCACTTCTAATAGATGGTTTACTCTCTGGTCCCTGAGGAGTTAAGACAAGTCATTCCCATATCACAAATGTAATAACTGAAACAGCATGAGGTTTATGGGATGGCCTGTATTGGCTCAGCACTCAGGTATGCTTTAAGTTGTTCTGTCCCTGGGGTCAAAAGGACAGGTCAAGGAAGGAAATCCAAATGCAAGAATCAAGACCTGTCAGGTAGGTTAAAGAACAAAGAAACTCAAAATTAAAAACTAACCAGGTGAACACAAACACATAAAGACATACAGCAGGGACAAAAGGTGTTTCTCACAATTTCAAAGGCACCCTTGACACTTAACTCAACACCAAGAATAACTCATAAAAGTAGTATGTGAAGCAACTCCAAGGTCCAGACATGGGACCAAGTGAGTCTCTAAGCTCTTCCTGCAGAAAACAACTCTTGTGAACAGATGAGGTGGCCGCCTTTGCCTGAATCACTGCAAAGCAGGAACTATGACATTAACCTTGTACTACTTGGGAGACATTTCATTTGTGAGGTTTGTTGTCACCAGGAGGAAAAAGTATTTCAAATGGAAGGCAGTGACCCTGTAAGGGTCATCATCAATCACCTGGGGTCAAAGACCTTCCCAATTGTCAGAAGAGGCAGGGGGTAAGGGAAAGAGGGCATAGAAAAGATCAAAAGGCCTTTGATGGGGGTTATCTACCTACACAATAGAACCTGCAGAATGGAACTCTGGAGTTTTAAGAGATTTCAAGAGGGCTTTTTTTTTTTTTTTTTTTTTTTTAAACTTGGGTGCTTAAGATGAAAACTGGAGTCAGCAGATGGCAGAAGAGGCCTAGAGGCACAGGTTAACATGGCTGCCAGTTCCAATGTCTGTATCAGCAAATACTAAACATTTTTTTCTTCTAGAAAAAGCACTAGCATAGGAGAGGAGGGAAGATACTGCCAGCTTTGCAGTTGCAAATGGCACAGCAGCTCAGCTTGAGCTGCGCCTCATGGAACTGCACTGTAGCTGATGCACATACACTAACTTTTTTTCTCTTTGTAGAAGACAATCACAAAGAGCAGTTGGAAGTACATTCATATCTCCTTAGGCCCAGTGGAAAAGTAGTCAGGGTCTGTGAGACCTGGTCTATGCTGTTATGTTGCTTGATGAACCTTCGATGATTGAGGGAACATCTGGGCACAGAAGCAATACCTGGCTAGAGGGAGTATGAGCCACCTCCACTGGGTATAGTCAGAGGAAGAGAAGGGACAACTTTAACTGAGAAAGAGGCAATAAAGGAGGCCTCCACTGAACTCTTGGTCACCTTCCTGATAGACTTTTTTATATTGTCTTCAAGGAGAATCATCAGTTCCAAGTAGGCTAAGTCCTGTCCCCAGGATGCCTTTCCCTATTAGTTAGTAAGTGGAATTATTCCCAGAACACAAACAATATGAGCCTTTTAAAAACTCACTGAATATGTTTATAAAAATAATTATTTTAAGAAATAAAACATACTACAGAGCAATATAAATGGTTTTCAGGTTATGGGCTGTTTTGATTAGCCATGCCCCAGATGCCTCCAGCCTACTCCCATTAGCATGGATAATTGAGAATCTGCTGTATTTCCATTTTAACGCAGTCTCTCTAATACATTTCAGGCATTCAGAAGGAAAACCAAACCTTTGACTATTATTTCACCTTACATGAATTTAGTACACAACACTAACCTCTATACAGTCCAAAGAAGCCTTCATAACGGAGTACTTTCTTAAAGCAGTCAAAGCTGTTTTTATACATGAGTTCTCCCACAAAAGAGCCAGTTGATCTTTGGTTCTGCATTCGAGTTTTTACAAGATCAATAGGATACACAGCGGTGGCTCCAACAGCTGAAAAATGATGTCAATATTTCAGAAGGGATGAAGTCAGTCAGAGGAAAAGGGAAAGTGGTTAAAGTCAAAGAGAAGATGACCAATAAATGAAATAAATTATGCAGGTACAGACTGTAAAACTTTACTTTCTATAACCTTATTAATAAGGAATTGTGGGTGCACTCCGGTGGCCTAGCAGGTTAGTCCAGCCAGTGAGCACAGTCCACATATATCCCAAGGTTCAGGACCCGGGGCTGGGGTGAACAACCAAGATGAACAACTAAATAAAAATAAAGTACGTCTTCCTCCTCTGTCTTCCTGCCTGCCTGTCTACTTGTCTTCATTACTGCCTGAACCTTCCCTTAAAAAAAAAAAAGAAAGAAAAAAGAAAAAAGTTAATTGTGGATTTTCATTCAAGTGTCTCCTAATAAAACCATGTCGCAGTTTAAATTTTAAAAAGTATATCACTACAGCCTAATCTCATTATTAATTTGTCTTTAGAAAGCCTATCTGTGGCACACCTTAGTGGAGTAGCGGTTTGGTCAGCTGCCTTTGGCTGAGAAGGAAGGCCACAATTCCAAGGGTCCTGGTTCAAGACCAGGGGTCGGGGTCAGGATAAAAACTATGATGAACAAATAAATAAAACCAAGTACTTCTTCCTGCTCTCTCTTCCTGCCTGTCTGTCTCCACTCACCTTCATTCCGGCTTGCACCTTTCATAAATAAACAAACAAATGTGCCTATCTGCAGATAAATAAGAGAAAAGAGAAATCATTTCTCCGACCCTAGTTATATGTAGGTATGGGGGGGAAGGTCCTTTTGCTCTTGTCCCAGCTTATAGGTCTATACTGGTGAATAGCTTAGGAAAAGACTAGAGGAGGCTTTTCCCTTTAATATTTTACAGTGGAAAAAAGAAACAAAATAATAGGAATAATAGAAATGATTTCCATGATTACCATTTATGACTAACCTCCAGCAATAGAACCCAGACCAAACCTGTAGGCTGATTCTGCAACCTGTAGGAGAATTGGTCGAGAGGCGTCAACTGCGGCCTTCTTCTTTGCACACACGGGAAGTGAAGAATGGGAAGGGAGGAGACAGGAAAGAGAAGAGAACTAACATGAGCACATATTATTTTTAAAAATTACCCAGTGAGCACTAAATTCATGATACAAGTAAAATATTAAAGAAGGTAAAGTTAGAGTCTGTGAAATCTTTTTTATAAAAAGTTATTGCTTTTAATGTTTAAAAGTAAACTATGAACATCATGAAAGCCATTATGTAGCCCTCAAAATATTATGAATCTGTTTTCAAATGTTTAATTCTCATTTGTGATCAAGGCGATATACATTTCAAGTCATTAATGAGACATTATTCTTTATCAACTGATAGGCTTTGGTTCCGAATTTGCTGTTTTTATCTTTATCTTTTTAATGGAAAACCCAACCTGGCAGGAGTTGATTAAAAACAGTGCTTCCCAAGTCTGCCATTACATCACCTATAAGCTGAAGGAAAACTTGGTGATATACATTTAACTTCTTAAAACTGATGCTCCCTATTCTATACAGAAAAAGTTAGAAGATAATCATGTATGAAAACAAGGATCAAGCTACAGGAATGCTGAAAAGCAGCACTGTTAATAAAAGCAAAAACTTGAGATTAACCTAATTATTCAACAATAGAAGATCATTAAAAACAAGGCTATAGCCTTAAAATGAAATAGCAAATGATTAAAAATGATATTATAAAAGAATATTTGATGTTAAGAAGTATGTTCATAAGGTATTATAAATGGAAACATTTATAGAGAGATATGGTGGGTAGACAGTTTGTCATGATAGGCATCTCTTTAAAAAACAATGTTATAGACTGCAATGTCACTTTTTATTAAAATTATTTGTAGATCTGCAAATGCATATAAAAATAATACTAACATTTTGGCTATCCTACCACCAAGAGATAATCAAAATGTTTATAGTGGCTAAACTAAGTGGTCCTATTGCAGGTACTTGTTATTTTCTCCTCTTGTTTGATGACCTTTCCCAAATTCACATGTCATGTGAGTTGGTCATTTTACTGTTCTTTTACAGTGATTTTGAAGACAGAACATTTCAGAGTATTGCACTTCTCTACATAAATAAAACTGTAATGTTCTATCAGTCACAGTTGTCAAATGAGGGTGGCAGATAGTGCCTAAAAAATACCTGTAGAATGAATAAAGACAATCAATATAAAATTTGTATTTCTCAAAAGCAATAAGTTAAAATTGGTGAATAATGAAAATAATTACCAACCCTATCAACCCACTGAAGTTTAGCGCTTGTCAATACAATAAAATTCTGGTAAAAATGAGATCATTCGGAATCTCCTTCAGTCATTTAACTGAAGACTTTTACCCAGGAATGTACATTTTAACAATGTAAAAACACTGCTGCAAATTCCATGGAGTGTTTCCAATTCTATCTCAGCATAGAAAGAAATCAGTAGTAACTTCATTCTGGCAGATGCATCCTTAAGAAAAGTAGTACTCTTTTGTTTCTAAGGGTATAGAGATGTAACAATTAGAAAGGATCTGGCATGAAAATAATGAGTGAATACAATACTTCGAAAGAAATGGAGAGGGGTGGAGGGACCAACCACTATCATGAGTTCCTCAGCTGAAAAAAACAACATAAAACCTCAGCCTTTTAAAAACTTTTATGCAGCTAGAAATGTAGCCTGCTCATGAAATAAGGGTTCCTACTCCTTCACCCCTCTGTCGAGGACACATGTTAGCACTGAGCCCACCAGCTGGACGGCCTCCCTTGCTCAAGACTGTCAGGGTGTCAGGCTCACTGTGCTCACACGGTAAAGCATATTCTAGACAAGGCCATTGTGAATCTAAACGTTTAAGCAGCAGCCATCATTTCCGAATATAAATCTCATCAATCTACTCTTTCATGGCCAGTATCAAGAAGCACCCCACATACACCCGCAAAAGCAACAGAGAGCTGCTACGACCAGCCAGAGAACAGGACAACTCTAAATCCAAACTTCTCTGCTTTATCTTAATCCGCAAATTTCTCTAAGAGCTAGTAGCAGAGAAATGAAGAAATAATCATGGGGTAAGCGGTGTTTAAAAATTATAGGATGCGAGAGCAAGGTTGCTTCCACCCTGCATGTGATTACCGAGTTCTCTCTTTTGCACTCAGAGAAATCAGCTTCCTCTTTAAATGACAGTTTTTGAAAGGTACCTAGCTAAGATTTACTGAGTGCACACCCATATTTTGTGTTACACGCTGCACACACAACTCGCTGCTGCATTTGGGTGGGAAAGAGCTGTAAGAAAGGGGTCCTGGCTCGAGGCCTGCCAGTCCTAAAAATGTAGCCCGCCTCAACCCACTGTGGTCAAACTGGCGTCTCTCTACAGCCCCAGAGCTCCAAGCCAAAAACTGCTAAGTCTCCCAGGATTCAGAGATGGCTTTGCCTTAAAGGAGGTTACTTTTCTAAAACGATGCTCGTCTGTGAGTGGATTTATTTTACAAACATCATGTGAGCACAACGCACCCTATGAAGGCTTTTATTCTCTAATCCTGATCCATAGAAAGCAAAGCAAGAGTTAAATGGGGAGGTCCCTCGTCTTAGGTTTCTGACTCCCACAACTTCAAGAGATTGGTTTCTGTTAACCATAAAATAAAATTTAGCATTCCTCAAATTGTTTCCACATAACTTATGAATCCTTTCACAGAGAAAATAGGTCTAAAAGCCTTCAAACTATGACTCCAGACTAAACAAAATTATCTCATTTTGATATTCAGAAAAGCTGAAGGCATGGCCGTTAGACAATGCGCTGACAAAGTACCTATCTGCTGGGCAAAGACGGCCTTCATTTAACAACATGAGGCTTTGCTAGGGACAATGACACCAAAACAGGATGCTGTCCCCATATCACTCCGCACAGGATTTGGGGAAGAAGGAAAGATCTGCCTGTTTTCAGAGTGTTAGGCTTCCATTGCAGTTAGGAAATCACCTCACCTTTGAAAGAAATGGGCAATGCCAACTGTTCGTTAATCAGAACATTTCAAAGTAAATTTTCTTTTCGGCCTCTTGAAGTTATCTAGATTCTTGGTACAAAATGAAAAAAATGGTTTGTCAGCTACCAAAGCCTGGCTTATCTTTTGCCCACCTGTCTCTGGGCCTCAGCCAAGTTGAACGGCAGAGTTCCCTCTTCCAGAGGCGCAATTCGTTCAATGTCTGCTAAGGTCATACGTCTGGAGAAACACAAACACAAGCAACAACAAAACAACCTTATTAAAAATGCACACAATGGAATTTTTCAAAATTACCTTTTTTGTTTCCTCTTTTCAGAGTCCTTTTTAATTTGACCGCTTCTTCTTCCAGATTGCTACACCCTGCACCCTAACCGGCACCTTCAAACCTCCTTTTATTAAGCTAATTTAAAAAAAAAAAAAAAAAAAAAAAAAAAAAAAGGCCAACTTACCCCCGTGGTTCATATAAATCTGCTAACTGAAACAAGATGTCAACTTCCATGGGTGTAACCTGACCAAATTTCTGAGCTGCCAGAACAAACTCTTCTGTATGGAAAAAGAGTTGAAAGGGAAAGATTGAAGAAGGAATAGCCACTAAATGCAGTATTAACTCAAAGCATGGGAATGAGTGAACATTACAACACTTTACTATTATCAGTTGTGGAATTCTAATCAATACAAATAGGGTAAGGATTTTTGCAGTTCTTTCACTCATCTGCAGAGTGCAGAGTATGTTCTCTAAATTTACTTTAAAAATCTAGTGTCTCCTGGTGGCTTTGAAGAAACAACACAATGTTATTGAAATTGCAGGCCAGGGAAGCAGATAAGAAACTTCATATGTATAGAACCCAAGAAACTATGTCAACAAAACTATGGAATTCCTAACAGAATTCTCTGTTTTTTTCTTTTAAAAAAGAAAAATGCCATTAAAATGCAGATAATATTTTGTTTCAAGATTGTAGATCAACTTACATTGTCACCAATGCTAGCTTATGGAATTCCTTATGTACTTGTGACTTTATAGAGGCTGCCAATATAGCAAGATTTGAAAACATTTAAGAAATTTTACATCGTTCGCTCATTTAAAAGCTGTCTTTGGTTTATTTAAAACTTGCTGAAAATTGTTTTGTTTGCTTTTGTTTGTTGGATCAAAGGATGGAGAACACGCGCACACCATATGGTTAGTATGAGTCAATGAGATAGAAAAATCTGTAGCATAAACTCTTGGGTGCCTTTTTCACCCTAATAATAATATACCCAGATATTTGCAGACAAGAATTCAGGTTTATTCTCACTCACCCTTAGTTACTTCTACATCTTTCCTGTTGCCAGCCAGAGTGCTGTAGATCTTTCTAATGAGTTCCATGTTGTTAAGGAGCGAGTTAAATCCATTAAAATAGGAGAAACTAACTTGATGGGACGTGGTACCCCCAGCAGCCTCAAATAAGTTGAAAATAAGAAAAGGGAGAAGAAAAATAAGCAAAGGATTAATAGAATGAAGAAGATTCAGGAGTACTTGATATCAAATGCTACTTTTAGAAGTAATAAAGAATGCATATATAAGAATAAATGGCCATAAGTGTTTTTCTTTCACATTAAAAAAACCCAAAACCTATAAATGATTTTTAAAAGTGACTGCAACTAATCATGACCAGAACTTGTACTCTCCACACACAACTCTTAGAAACTAAATAAATACATGTGTAGGATTATAACAACAGGACCAGTAGTAATTCACAGAGTTCAAATTTCAATTGGAAATGTTTTATAAGTTTGTTTAATTCATCTAATGAGCCATTCTTAAAGGCTTATACATGCAAAATTATATTATGCACATGCATACATGTGTGCTTATATATGCAAAACTACGTTATAACAACACAAACATACTATGAAAAGTGGTCAATCTAACATTAACATCAGGATTTGTCATGTTACTTATGACTAACAATAAATAATCATTTAAGTACAGACTTCACATTGGTAGCCTTTTTGCAAACAAGCGTATTATGGTAAAACTATAAGATGCCATATGCCTTGGTTGGGGTTAAGACTGGTCGGAATTCTGATAATCAGAATTTGTAAGAAACTGTATTTCTTCACAGGGGACAAGGGAAACAAAGAGCATGTCCATTATGAATGGCACTTTAGTTTGGGGTTTCAAATTCTATCCTTCCCTAACAAGGCAAAATATTTTTATTAGGAAAGTACTTCTTCATAAGGTAATAATAACCACACAAATCTTCACTTAGTAATCATTTAAAATAGCTGACGTAAGAATTTAGGATGGAGACGGGAAGGGGGGGGGGCCCAAAAAAAAAAAAAAAAAAGAGCTAGATTAACAACACAGTGCCAGGGTAGAAAAGGCCTTCTCAGAATGTCATGCTTCCAAAGAGAGGCAACAGGGAAAAAAGAAAAATGAAAGCCACCCAAAGTTCCTGCCTATGGTAACATTGTGGGAAACTCAGGTGCTAACGAAAACAATGAAAAAGTCCGGTCCTTGGGATCAACAAATTGAGAGTTACCACTGAGTAAAGGTTCCCAGATCTGAGTGATCATTAGAATCAAGTAAGAAGCTTTAGAAAATTCTAGGAGCTCACCCCAGGTATATCCCAGCACACCTGGGAAAAATCTTAGACCCTGATTTTAGTAATTATCTCAGGTGATTATGCTCCATAACCAAGGCTTAGAAACCATCATCACAGAATGTTCCTGGGTTCCCTTGGCAGCCATGAAGTGAGGACAGTGGCTGCACGAGCCCCAGGATGAAAGATTTGCGACACGCGACCGAAGGGCTCTGCCATTCATGTGCCACCGTCACTTCAACACACACATACTTCATCAATGAACAAGTGAATCTGGGCTCAAACTTTCTGCTCTGTTGTCTATCCAAACAAATACACCTGTGCACACTTACATATTTTCTTGTCTCCTAATTTTTGCTTTGGGGGAAAGATCAAAACTAAGATCAGCATTTACATAGCAAAAAATATAAAACAAATATGAGACCATAAATTTGTTCTTCCCTTTTGTTAACCAGTAACAATGTTTCTTTAAGATACTCCTATTATTCAGATGATACATGAATGTATCCACCAGAAACCCAGCAAAAACATACTCCTTTGTAAGCTTGGTAATATACTGTAATCACATTAAGAAAATGTTAGTATTTCAAAAAACCCAAAACGACCTAATTTGTCAGAATTGCTCTTATGATTCTTTTTTGTAGTCCGGTAGAATAAACTATTTCAGTGAAACAAAGAACAACTTACAGCTACGAGACATTCTTCTACAAAGGGTGTCAAGACATGGGGGCGGATGGTGACCATGATGTCTCGGAAGTCGATGGCTGTGACTCTTCCAGTTCTGGCATTATCCCTTTGCACAAAGGCTTGCTTTGCATGTTCCAGTTGTATTTCCTACAAATATAGAAGGCGGCATACTTTATTTATGATTCTCAGTTTCTACAAATGACTGCTCAGTTTCAAACTGGGCTGAAGAAATATAGATTGCATCGTGATTTAACAAGCCCCAGCTGCTAGTTACATAGCACCCGCCAAAGCTACTGCCCCCTTCCAAAGAGAGAACTTCACTCAGACCAGTGAACGTTTCAGTTTTAGGAGAAAGTGCACTCACTTCATCTTAAACCTCCTAGCCAAAAAGACCCAATCACTTCCATGTCTGCTGGAGTCCAACAAGACAAAGAAAAAGAAAACTGGCATAAAGTGCTTTTCTTTCTTTCTTTCTAGCTGGTGACTAGCAATGGACATCTCTCAGGATAACTGGCACAAACGCTGCCAAACCAGGGGCAAGAGGAAGCCCTCCCAGAAGAATGGGAAGTATGAGTGGGGACACCGCCTGCCCACCCTCCCCCAAGACATACACACAGTCCCTGTGTGGGGAGGCAACAAAACTACTGTGCCTTGAAGCTGACTGTGAAGAGCTTCTGGGGCTCTGAGCACTGCACTCAGAAAGCAAGCATTACTGATGTGGTCTACATGCATCCACAATGAGCTGATCCGCACCGAGACCCTGGTGAAGAATTGCATGGTGCTCACTGAGAGCACTCCATACAGACAGTGGTAGGGGTCCCACTACGCACAGCCCGTGGGCTGCAAGAAGTGGGTCAAGCTGATGCCTGAGGAGGAAGAGATCTTAAACACAAAATGATCAAAGACAATTCAGAAGAAATACGATGAAAGGAAAAAGAAGGCCCGGATCAGCAGTCTTCTGAAGGAGAAGAGGCAGCAGAGCAAGCTTCTTGCGTGTATCGCTTCAACACCAGGCCAATGTGACTGAGCAGATGGCTATGTGTAGAAGGCAAAAAGCTGGAGTTCTACCTGAGGAAAATCAAGGGCCGAGGAGGCAAATAAATCCTCCTATCCTGGCTCATGTAACAAAGGTGTCTATTATTCTTTAAAGGAAAAAGGAAAAAAACAAACAAAAAGCTGGAATAAAGTTTGGTGGGCTCAAAGATCTGATCAAAGCCAGCTTAGATGATGCAGATGATCAAAGGAAAAATACCTACAGGGACTTTAACCGTTCTCCAAAGAAGAGAGAAAAAAAATTTACAGTAGTAACCTTATACACAAACGTGTGATGTAACATACTGAAAAGGAGACAGGAGGCCCAATCTTAGACTTCCGTTGCGATTTCCAATGGAATAAAAAGCTTCCATCAAAATCTATTGTGAGCCATGTAAAAGCAGCACCCTTCTGTAAGAGCATTTTTTACTATCTTCCTCACAATACTCTGCCCATTTCCTAACTATGCCCTTAGATGACAGCTAATCTCCACACAACTGCATTTCTGATGCAGCTTCCAAGGACTTTAACGGATTTACATTTATTAGATAATGAGGAATTGATGTTTCTTAACTATGGTGAGCCAATGACACAGTTGTGTGAAAACTGATCGTTCTTATGAATTAGTGCAAAATAAAGTATAGGAGTCAGCACTCTGGTGCACTTTAATGCACACGACCTTCCTTCACTGCCCGTGGAAGGGTGGGGAGATGGAGAAAGACTAATAACAACTGAAGCTGGATAGCAAGATATGCTGGGCCACTGCACTTTCTACTTTTGTGGAGTTTGAAAATGTCTATGATTAAAAAGACAGAATTTAAAGACAAGGCAATATAGCATTAGGACTCAGAGTTCTTCCTCTACCCAAATTCCTCTTCTCAGTTTTGATCTAACTTGTTCCTCATAAAACTCTCTTCTGAGATCCTGATCTTTCTAGTGATTCCTCCACTTCTTAACTGAGAGGAATGTGTCCATCCACTGTCCTAAGATCTTCTCACTCTCACCTCCTATGCAAAGACCTCTTCTTCCAAGGCCTCAAGGACTTCACATGCAGGACTCTCAATTCCCAACCCCTCACTTGTATCTGGCTGGACAGAATTTCTAACAACTTAGAGAACGTACCTATGTGGGGATCCTATAAAAACCATAAAATTATACATCACTAAAACTGCTATTACATGTCCTCCACCCAGCCCTCAAAACTGGTCCCTCTCCTATGGTCAAAGCTCAGTTATTGACATGTTGCTTTCCTGGTCACTTAACCTAGAAAATTATTATTTTCAATTCTTTAAATTTCCTTTCCCCCAGAGTAAACTACTTATCAAATGATGTCATTCAGACCTTTGAAAGTTCACTCAAGTGCATCTTTTCCTTCTCACTCCTGATGCCTCTGGCTCAGCCCCTCCTCAGACCACATCTCAAGTGCCGCCATGGACCCGCCTATCAGTCTGGTGCTCCTCTCTGACCTCTACCTTGCACACATCAACAGCTGCCTTTCAGAATCTCAGATCTGACCTGAATCGTCCTCCATAGAAATTTTTGATGGTCTTTCATCATAAAGTCCCATCTCTGAAGTTCAAGACCCTACAAAAAGCCACTCAGCTCATCTCCAGCACCCTGTGCCCAGTGCTGCCAGACCTTTGTTCATACTCCTTCCACTTAGTGTAGACTGCTGCCTTATTCTCCCTCTAGCTCCTGAAATCATATCTTCTCTAGGCTTAGCTCAAATGCTATATCATCTGGCGAAACAGGACAAGGCCTCAAAACTGAAAATAACTGATCTGATCTCATACCTGAATTTCAAGCATTAAGACTTATCTGATTCCATCTTATGTTAAAATTAACTGTTTACATTCCTGTCTTTCTCCCTACCTTGCCAGTCGGGAGAGACTATGCCCTGCTCACCCCACACATGGTACAGGCAGAATATGTATGCTTTAGATATAGTAAGTGCTCAATAAACAGAGGACATAATTATCACTGATAGGTGTTCTGTAAAACCAACTGAATGAACAAATCATGATCTGCTGAACTAAAAGGTTCTCTGTACAAGTGCCTCCAATTTTAAAAAAGAAATGGATTGTTAAACATCCTGGAGTGAAAAATGACCACAGTATGTATTCAACTGAAAGTAAATGAACACAGTCACCTTTGAATTGCCAGACCCACTGCTAAAGCTATGGTAAGCCAAGATTACTCTTCAACAATAGCAGAAGGTATGGTTAGTTTTCGCCATTTCCCCCTTGTTTACAACTCAAATAAGAGTCTTAGGATATTCAGATCATTATATCAAAAATGATAGGGTTTTCCTTGGCCACCTCATCACCTTAGAAAGAAGAGACCAGACACTGACACCAGCCTTTCTGGATTGCTACATTAGGAGAAAGACATGAAAGTCACTCTGCCGGACAGAGAACGCATCTGAATGCAGATAGCATCATTAAACATTTCTGTGCCCACACTGCCATGATTAAACATTTCCTGGCAGGGACCCCTTGATCACGGAAAAGAGAGCACTTTCAATGCTAATGATGAATACTTGAGAATACATTTCCAACAGTTCTTAAAGACTGGGAACATTATAAATTCCATGGAGAACAAAAAGCTAGATCTATGTAGTTCTCTAAAGAGTAGAATACAGTGAAAATGTTGAGTTAGATATTTCTCCAACTTTAGAAACAGCGTGCGGAGACGTGGGTTGGTTATGAAGAACCCTGATTTAATGTATGACTGCTTTTGCTTCTGGGCCAAAAAGAAATGAAACACTACCTCAACCAATACAGCAATCTTGATAGCATTCAGCGAGCATGTATTATGTACCAGATACTGTTCTGAAGTACTGTATAGGAAGGATTTCATTTAATGCCTAAAGCTAGCCACTATTACTAACGTCACTGTAGTAGTTGAGGAAATTTGGGTTTCACTGACAGAAAACAATAAAGTTGGAATTCAAACCCAGGCAGCTCCACCCCACTGACAATGCTTCTAATATTTCACTACACTTCATGGGAACCCGCATAATGCTGTCAGGAATTTGATTACAAAATATATTTGACACTTAGGCATCTTAATAGCTATGAAAAGAGAAAAATTTAATTTGCTTTTGAATTATTAATGCTTTAGCTTTTCTGTCACCTATTTTCAAGAGAAAACAATTCCTGAAAGTTCTTCACAAAGGCCAAGTCTTCTGTGCACTGAGAATGCCAGGACAGCTCTAGCAAGAACAGGAGAGATCACGGAGAAGAGAAACCAAATCTAAAAGGCTTTGCTCATTGTTGGCTCTCATCCTCAAACCCCAAGAGACTGAGGAGAGGAAAGGCAAAGAGGCCTGTGGGAGTCAGATAGGTACTCTATAAATATTTAATTCAAGAATGAATTAAACACCAGTTCACTATTCAAAACAAAAGTTCTGCACTGGCACCTCTAAAGCTCTTTAAGGGAATCCTAGCACATAATTAGGATGACGGAGATACTGATGGTTCCTAGTTCTTAACCCAGAGGAATAAAACAGGGTCAGAGACATGGATGTAAAATAATGGTCATTTCTAAAACACAAGGGCATGAGTAAGCCCATTACCCACTACAGCCAGGGAAACAGTAGTTACAGTCAAGATGTTAAAGGTGAAAGGCCTACCATATCAAGATAACACAAAAAACTCAATTTCCACATTAAAAAAAGAAAATCAATGGAGAGAAAATACAGATATCAGGTTTTAGCACTAAACACTGAAGTATTTAACCTGTAGAACCACTCAGCAATGAAATGGGTTAACTCACAAATACTTGCTCAACTACGGGTTGAGGATTATATGTCAAGAAATTGATTTTTATTTTAATATGAAGCAGTATGTTGTGATGACAGAATCCTGAAGTTTGGAACAGGGATGAGCAGAGTTCCAGTAACAGTCATTTCACTCCTGGCTGATGGGGACTGGGGTCTGTGTGTGCCTCAGATTATCAGTCTCCTCCAAAAAGTAAGCCCAGGAATACCTACTGTACAGCTGTACAGAGTTTTTCTGTCTGTAAGGGTGTAAAAACTAGACAGTATGCAGGTCAGGAATTTAGTAAAGAGTTTATCTTTGATTTTTTTCTGTCTAGGTGAAAGGTTTACAAACTCCTAAAATCCTTTCCAAAAAACCACTTAGGAAGGAGCAGAGGTTCTTCTGAGTCATTGTAAACTAGTCCTAGGAACAGAATGACGAATACAAGGCAGGGTGAGCTAAATGCTTCAACACTTCAGGCCAGAGCTTATGTGGAGAGCATCAGAGACAGCATTTCATTTAGATGTCATCATAATTCTGCAACGTAATTATCTTCATCATACAGAGAGGTATCTGAAGCTCAGGGAAATCAAGTAACTAGTCCAAAGTCACACAGCTAAGCAATAACAGAGCTGAAATCTACAGTCTGACACTAAAATTAAGGGTATTTAACCACTATGCTGCCTTGGGTAAAATCATAAGAGGAGCGAAAGTTGAAATGACTAGACAACTAGAGAATTTTAAGAAAAAACTGGTGATGATGTATGTGTAGAAATAGAGAAAGGTAAGTGTCAAGGAATTCTCATCTTGGTTAATAGGGAGGCAGGAAGAATCTACCATAAAGGAAAATACTTACGGGGAAAGACAAGGTAGCTGACTAGCATGAGAAGCTTGAAAGGAGTTTAAGTTATAAACAAAAGCTAAGCTGTAAACAAAGAGCTAAGGAACAGTTAGAAATATAAATCTGGAAAATGCACATAACCGTATTTTAGAGGGAAAAAACCCTAAAAGGTTAACAGTTACTGAGTGTTAATTATTAAGTATATGCTATAATCCAGGGACAGTTGTGTTTTCAGTTTTTGTTTTTGTTTAATCGAGGTAATATTGGCTTATAACACATTTAAGTTTCAGGTACATAGCTTCCCAGCTGTATACAACACACCACACCCACCCACCACCAAGAATCAACCCATCACCTATTCCACCCTAATCTCCAGCCCCTCTGGAACCACCTTCCAACATGTCACTCTAAGGATTTGTTTTTGTTTTGTTTGTTTCTTTCTCTTCTACTTAAAGAGGTCATCAGATAATTGTCATTCTCTTTCTGATTTTTTTCACTTAGCATAATTCCCTCAAGATCCATCCATATTGTCAGCAAATGGCAAGATTTCATCTTTTCTTTTAATAAGCCAGTAGTATTGCTTTGTGTATATGAACCATATCTTCTTTATCCAAACAATCTTGCTTCATATTTTGAATTCTCCCCAAACCTTATAAGGTGAGCCTATCATCACCACGATTTTCAGATGGAAAAATAAGAGAAAGAGCAGCTGGGGGTCCCATGACACTAAGTCTAAAACCTGCTCTTTTAGAGGGAGGGCTACCAAAAACCAGAAGAAAAAAACACAAAAGAACAGAGAGAACCACAGAAATCAAACTGATACCACCTAAGTGAGTACAGAAAATAAAACAGGGCCTGTGCCCCTGTGGAAAACGTATAGAGCTGGGAAGAGTCTGCCGAAAGAGCTCTTAACATGTCTGGCATGGGGTGCGAGCTACTGGCTGCCGCTGGGGACGGCAGGACTAAGGAGAAAAGCCTCTCCTTCACCTCAGGCCAAAAGGTCCCAGAGCAAGAAGCAAGAAACTATCTTTCAGGCAGTTCTGCTCAAACACACGAAAGAGGCCCAATTTCTCTTTAATATTTGCCAGTGAACTGTTTTCTGTTCCCTCTATTCTGGTGCATGATGATTAATGGAATAGGCTTTTATTGCAGTAGCTTCCAACTACTTCAACACATCCATTCACAGATTGCTGTAGGGGGGG